>VCAU01000087.1:97726-144637 GCA_015844325.1 Aspergillus nanangensis | reverse complement strand
AAAAAAAAAAAAAAAAAAAAAAAAACTAAACATCTCTCCAGTCTCCCGCCGCGGCGTCGTCTTCCTCCGCGACCAAGACGTAACCCCCCAGCAAATGCGGCTCTTCTGCGAGAAACTCACCTCTCTCGCCGGATGTGTAATGCCTTTCCCAACCCTACTTTACTACCCCAGAGATTTCCGTTAACCCCAGACTAACCCTATACAGCCCCCCACCTCGACCCTCCACGTGCACCCCCTCACCGAAGAAGGCAGCGAACTCGGCGACCAAATCAGCGTCATCAGCAGCGAAAAGCAAAAGAAAGGCGGCGGCCTCACCCACCAACTCAGCGACACGAGCCGCCTCGCCTCCGTCGGCTGGCACAGCGACATCACCTTCGAGAAAGTGCCGTCCGACTATGCCATGCTGAAGATCCATACCTTGCCGGAGACGGGTGGCGATACGCTCTGGGCGTCTGGGTACGAGGTCTATGATCGGTTGTCGCCGGAGATGGCGGCGTTTTTGGAGGGGTTGACGGCGACGCATGATGCGATGTTTTTCCATGATGAGGCGCGCAGGTTGGGGAATCCGTTGCGGAAGGGGGTGAGGGGGTCGCCGTTGAATGTGGGCGAGGAGTTGAGGGCGGTGCATCCGGTTGTTAGGACGAATCGTATGTCTTTTCTCTCTCTCTTTCTTTCTCGTTTTTTGTTCGCTTTCTTCTCTGGGTAGATTGGTGGATAAGCTAGCTAACATTGGTTGCAGCGGTTACTGGGTGGAAATCGGTATATGTCAACAAGGGGTTCACGAAACGGATCAACGGGGTTACGAAGGATGAGTCCGATATGTTGTTGCAGTATTTGTTTAATGTGAGTTTCAACTCTCGACCGGGGTGGGTGAGAAGAAGCACTAATATCTTCACAGCTAGTTACCCAGAACCATGACGCCCAGGTTCGCTTCAAGTGGAACAAGAACGATATGGCGGTTTGGGATAATAGATCCACTTGGCATTGTGCTACATACGACTACGCCGAGGCTCGTGCTGGAGACCGGGTCTGCAGTTTGGGGGAAGCTCCTTATCTGGACCTCCAGTCAAAGTCAAGACGACAGGATTTGTCGGATGCGTGAGGTCCTTTCTAGGCTTGGGAGTGGGTGGCTTTGTCTACATATATTGAGACGAAGTGGGTTGGGTTGGTTATGCGGTTATGACTCTCTTATCTTCATGTTGTTTAGCTTATAATCGTACTGTTTACTTGGGTTTCGTGAAGTATGTTATTGTACTGGGTACTGCTACCTTATGGAAACAGTTTTTACAAGAGTAATGTCTTAAGACGTGAGTGATGTATATGGAAGCTCCGATTTCCTATACATCCTTGGCCGTGACCACTTGGATCTGAGGCAGATAGGGGCTCAATTATGGGAAAAATATATATATGAACCGAAGGCTATTAATAGGGAAAACGGAAGCATCCAACACTGCATTGGCCAGCCACCCTAGATATATTATCCATATTGGCCAAGACGCTCACCTACCTATGCTTTACAGGGCTCCGACAGTCGCATGTAATTCCAACATACTATAACGAGTCAGCGAAGGCTGCAAAAATGACAAACAAAGAAACATACTGGAATGGCCCATATCGTCCCCAAACATCAACTCCAACAAATGCTTGCCATGCTGGGTTCTATCCGCCGAGGTATACGAAACAGCATTATCCCCCAGCGCCAGGCCAATAACAGGAGGAGCATCTGCAAGATGCAGGAAATCCGGCTTGACATTCAAGGACTCTGACAGGATTAGCTGATGAACATTATTCGCTGCATAGTATCCCATGTGCATGGCACCGCCGCAGCGTTTAATGGCAGCCCACGTCGCGATATCCCCCACCGCGAAGTGGTGATCAGCATTGGGAATACCCTCGGGGAATTGCAGCCTATTGCATAATAAGTAATCTGCTGCTAAACCTGACGAAACACAAAACATACGAAGATCGAATAGGCACGTAACCCTCCGTATCCATGGCTTCCTGGGGCAGATACGACGTGGTCGGAACGCTTTTCGACACCGCGTTTATGACATGGCCAGCTTTGACCCGAGTTTGGTCCGCCAGAGTAAGCTGCCATATCTGTCGATCTCCCTCCGTCGTGGAAGCCGTAGTGGCAATGACTCGCTGGCCCAGGATTATCTCGACTCCCACCTCGCGGAGTACAGCGCATACGCGTTCCTTGAAGTCGTCGGGCAAGGGTTCGGCGGAAAGAAGCTGATCACGAGAATGCACAAGCGTGACCTTCTGCCAGGGTTCCAGGATCTTTAACTCGGCGGCGACTTCGACCCCGACGGCACCTGTTTTCACACAATGTTAGCTGAGATTTATGACGTGTTATATCTTTGTATAGATAGAAGAATACCTCCTCCAACGACCACTACCCCTTCACGCGCGTTCTGGATGTTTCGCTGGTGGGCCTTTGCTTCTGCGAGGAACTGTTCTTTCAGTAAGGACTGGGGCACCGTCGGGAATGCCCTGCGGAGACCCGAGCCGGCGATTAAAAAGTCGTACTGCTCTTCTCTGGCATGGTTGGATTTCAGGTCCAGGATGTGTGCGATTTTCTCCCGTGGATTGACGGAGTTGACGCTTCCGCGAATGAGTTGGATGTTCGATGACTGCAGGGCTGGGATATCTGCGAACTGGATCCAAGTTTTCGAGGCGAATGACTCGCTGGCCAAGGCTTTGGGGGATCCGATCAGATGATCTTCAGCAGATCATCGCTCATTCATCAGTAGGTGGGAAAGAAAAGTGGCATGTTTGTTGTGGGGGGGAAGAATAATGCTCACAGAACCCATCTCGCTCATCCACCAGGGTAATGTGGATTGGAATCTGGTTGTTGGGAGGCTTGGCATCTGCAGTATAGTTGAAGCGGGCTAGTCGGCCGTTGCATAGATCGAGCAGCGTCAGAGCTGCAGAGAGCCCACTGTAAGAGCCACCGACGATCAGGACGCGGAAGGGCCGTGAGAGAGAGATAGCACGATCGTCGGAGACCATAGTGGGATGTTTACGAATCACAGAAGGGAAGGATGTGTGGTATGATCTGAAACGGCTACCACGGGTTGCAGATGCCATGGATATATCAAGACCTGATGCAGGGCAGGCATCCTGGCTTGCGATTGCAGCTGTTTTCAAGGCCGGGCGTGTGATCCAAGGAGCCCTCCCTGCGCCGAGACGCAGGCAGGAAGCGTTCCGAGCCCCGAGGAAGAGTCTCATCGGTAGTGGAGCCGACGGGCACGTTTACTTTCGAGACAGAGACGTAGTTCGATGGGATTGCATCAATCCGAGTGGGCGCAAGGGTGATTTGACGATAATATGCTGGACAAGCAGCGTTGGCATTGGAGATGGACGAATCTTGGCCTTCCACCGAAGTATGACATCGTGGCAGTGCCAACTGCTTGGAACTGGCCAATATCTAGACCCTTGGCAATACCCAAGAGACTAAGGCCCGCGCGATGCCGGAGAGGGTTGATAGTATACTCCTAGAGGAGACAAGACGGTGAGCCCTGTCTCGGTCTGCCCCACACGCCAATCTTATCAGATGGATGGATATCGGAGGGACATACAATGGATTCAGCCGGAGTCTCCGTTGTCCCTGGGGGAAATGGTCCAAATGCATGAGAAACAACAAATCTAAGGAGATTGATTCCACGTGAGGATGATCCGTCCAGGAAGTCCTCGTCCTCAGTATCCTAATCTACATCATTTCAACTACCACTACGAGGGTAGAAGAGAAAGTGGGAGCCATCTCGGATTACCTAACGATTATCTGATCCTTGTATTCCCCACTAACATTTAGCTTTCTCCCCTCGTATTTACTGCATGGTATCATGCTTCCTTCATTTTTTTTTTTTTTCCCCCTGTCTCAGAGTGGCGGGAAACCAATCTTCTTGGGTGGGGGGAGAACGACAGAGGATTCTAACCCTAAGAGTCTATCGGCCATCCACCAGAGGATGCAGCAGTCAAGAGGTACCTGGTATGCTGCTGCCCTACCGACATCCACATACCTACATATACATGGAGCAACACTGCAGGAGATCGATCATCTTCCACATGGATATATGTGCCTCGAGAACGGGATCTGGGGAGAAGACACCCTGCAGAATTTTCGTCCTGGATATTGGGCTATACAGTCCGTAAGAACATGGCTTCTTCCGCCCCACATCGCATGGCTGGAGTGGGATTTCCTTATTTCTTTTTTGATTCTTATTATTAGAGAGAATTGGAGCCCAAAGCCAAGGCGTCGTCCCTCCTCTCCAGGGGAATTAAGACATGGCCAAGCACTAAATCCGCCATGCCATGTGGGACAACGATCCAGGAAATGAATCAATGCACATCCCCCAATTTTTCCCTGCTTTCGTTTTCCTGTCCCCCCCCCCCTGATCCTCCTATCTTATTCCTGATGGGGGTTGTTTTTTCTTTCGTTTTTCTTTTTCTTTCCTACCCCTGAGTCCTAGCACTATTCAGGGTGATTATGATGATACTTTCTCTGAATTTTCATCGGACAAGAACCGGACCATGGGTGGGATGCGCCATTTATGGGATCCACAGCAGCTAAATTAGTGCGTCGTGAAGATTTTGACTCCATCAGACCATTCGGACATTTTCACGAATAGACACCGATCATTGCCCAATCAGCAAAAGACTCGATACAGTACGGTGTCGTCAATACCAGACGAGCGATACGATACCGTGCCAAGCCTGGGACGCAATACAGTTCAATACACATGGATACATCGCCAGGATTTGCGAATTACAACACCAACACCACATCACACAACATGAATCATTTCCAACCCAACTCCACTATTAACGATGATTATGATCAGTATCTGTATGAGGGCCCATGGGTCCTCCACCCAAGGACCAACCAGGTCGGCCATAGCTTCCGAATCCTGCCTAGAAGACGTCGCATCGAGGAAATGCCCAGCCTTTGGAGGCCGTCGCCTCGGTTGGCGAAGAGACAAGTTGGAAATGAATAGAAATTAATCCATCAAGAAAAATAAATTAAATAGAGTGAGAGGAACTGCTTCCGTTTGTCTTCTCTCTCTCTTGATTCTAGTCTTACTCACACATTCTGATACCCATCCGTCCCTCCCATATATATCCACAAACATGCCCGAATCCAAGCTGCCTCTGGTTCGTTTGCCCGAGCCCTATAAAACCACCTACGAGCTTCAGGTCGTCTCGGTCGAGCACAGCCTCCGACATTTCCAGCTGCGACGTTCCCCCCGGACAGACGAGGGCATTCCGCCTCCCGAGCAGCTACACCATGACTCCTTCAAATTCACCGATCTGAAGGAGCCCGACTCGTCCGCCGTGCCCCCGGAGGGCAACAACTCGGCTTGGGCTCGAGCTCAGCGCAGCCCCGTCTCGCGCTGGACGTGGGGAAGCCAGGACGCGCCGACCGTCGCCCAGGTCTGGAATGTCATCTACGCCCTCGTTACCCTCCGCAGCGAGTTCGAGCTCTTCCGTGTCGTCCTCGCCGGCCCCGGCAAGGACGTCCTCCTCCACGAGCTCCAGGCCGTTGGCCTCGCCGTCGCCCACCCCAGCCCTTCCGCCCCGCCAGGCCAGCCCATCCCCGACTCCGACCCCGATCTCGTCAACCAACTGGTCGTCTACCGCAGCACCTTCTGGCAGGGTGCTGGCTCTCCCTTTGGCCCTCGTCCTGTCTGGGTCGCCGACAACGAGATCTACCACCGTCTGCGCCGTCCCTTGACTTCTTTCCCCTTGCACCCGATCCAGCATACCCTCACCACGAAGTTCCCCGAGGTGCGCGTCCATGCCGTCCACCCCGTGCGTCCCGCAAAGCCTGCCCCCGGCTCCATGATCTACAGTCGCTACATCCCCCACCTCGACGAGTTCTTCTCCATTTGGGCCCTCGATTACACCAATGACGAGCATCTCCAGCTCTTCCACAAGTGGCAGAATGATCCCCGCGTCGCGAAGGGCTGGAACGAAACCGGTACCCTCGACCAGCATCGCGAATACCTGCGCAAGATCCATGAAGATCCGCACCAGATCACCGTCCTCGCCAAGTTCAACGATACCTTCTTCTCTTACCACGAGATCTACTGGGCAAAGGTAAGCTGTTTTATTCCCCCCCCCCCTTCTTCTTCCCCAATTCCATCCAATCCAATCCAATCCAATCCCTAACCGGAATTCCAGGAGGACCACCTCGGCGCGCACTACGACGCCGACGACTGGGACCGCGGCCGCCACTCGCTCGTGGGCGACATCCGCTTCCGCGGCCAGCACCGCGTAATGGTCTGGTGGTGCAGCATCATGCACTACATGTTCCTCGACGACCCCCGCACCAAGTTCATCGTCGGTGAGCCCAAGTACACCAATCTGACGCCGCTCGCCTACGACCATGCCACCGGCTTCAATCTGGAGAGGCTGGTGGATCTGCCGCACAAGCGCTCCGCCCTGGTCAAGTGTCGGCGGGAGAAGTTCTTTCATATTGCGCCGTTCCGGTTTGATGGCTCGGATTTGTTGGAGCGGGATCCTTTCCGGGCGTTGAAGCTGTAAGGGGGGATGGGGGTTGTTTATTGGGAGGTAGGAGAAGATAAAAAAACAGGTTGTTTTGGTTTGAGGGTTGGGTCAGGTCGGCTGTGCCGCTGGATGAGAATTGTATTTTTTAGTTTTATTTTTATTTTCAGGTGTGTGGTAGTTGATTCCCAATTTGGTCAATGTATTTCTTAGCTAGGTAGGTACCAGTCATTATTAATGATATAACAACGTGGTTTATTTATATTTTTATTTTATTTTATTTTTCGTTTGATAAATTCTGTTGATTTTTTTCAGCAAGAATTTCCGGTGGATTGAAATTCATGGCAAAGCGGGGTCTGTTGTAATTTTTTAATTTTTCGTTCCTCCCTCCTCCCTTAAAAGGATTTTCTGGTACGAATTATCTGATCCTGGAGGTATGGTACGGTGGTTATTCTTGTTACACACACATGGGAGCTAATATCCGAGACCGGCCTCCCAATACGTACCTGAAAGGAATTAATTAATGTCGGTGGGTCCATTCGGAGGTCGACGGCCTTGGCATCTGATTAGATGATTCTTCGGCTTGTCTTGTCTAATCTGATTGATTTGATCATCTGTGCAGAATTTTTTTATTTTCTTATTCTTATTTTTTTTTTTTTTTTTTTTTCTTTTCCATACTATTTTGGAGACAAACACGTTCTGCATTATATGTTGAATCCCTAATTGATGATGAGTATACGATTTAGACGATAATTCTAAGCCATACATAAAGCATCGTGTAGTTCACGAACAAGAGGGGCAAAAACGAACAAAGTAAAATTTAAAAGGATGGGTATACACCGAATTATATATACAGTTTCTATAATCTATCCAAACCATCACCGGGCCTCAAAAAAACAAACTGCCTAGGTAGGTAGTAGGTATCTAACCAGCTACCTCCCACCTAGTTAGTGGTAGTGGTAGCCTGCGACCGTCTTTCCAACACCTTGGCCGCCATTTTCCGCAGATCCACCTTGCGCACTTTCCCACTGCCAGTAATGGGCACCGTCGAATCCACTCCCTCCTGTCCGAACACAAACACATGCTGCGGCGCCTTGTGCCGGCCCAGGGTCTCGCGCGTGTAGTTTCGCAGCTCCTCGTCCGAGGGTCTCTTGTTCTCGTGGCCCGCCCCGAGCAGAATGAACGCCCCAACCACTTCGCCGTACTTGTGGTCGGGGATGCCGATAACGGACGCTACTTCGATGGCTGGGTGCGTGGCCAGACGCTCCTCAATCTCGAGCGGGTAGATGTTTTCTCCACCTGTTTGGGTCAGTATTGCTTGTAATTTTTTTTTTCTGGTATGTATGTATGTATGTATGTATGTATGGATTGGAGGGAGGAGACTGTGAGAGAGAGTTTGGAAAGGTGTTTTGCAAAAAGATTAAGAAAAAATATCCCCACTTACCGCGAATGATGATATCCTTGAATCGGCCGGTGATCGAGCAACGACCCTCCGCATCGAATATCGCCTCATCGCCCGTCCTCAGCCACGTCGTACCACCTGCATCGGTCAGAAGCGTCTCCGCCGTCTTCTCCGGGTTATTCCAGTATCCCTTGGTGAGTTGGTAGCCGGCGATACAGAGCTCGCCGCGCTCTCCAACGGGGACGATGTGGCCATGTGCGTCGATGATCTTCGCCTTCGCGTGAGGCATCACCTTACCGACAGTGCGGAGTCGGGTCTCAATGGTATCAGTTGTGAGAGCGTTGAAGCAGGTGGGGGATGCTTCTGTGAGGCCTGTTTCCATGCATAAATGTGTTAGTTTAGTGGGCAGGTTTTTTAAGGTTTCGACGATCGTCGCGATCTTCACAACCTACCGTAGCTGCTAGTGTATTGTGTCATGTTGAGCTCTTCGAAGAGCCTCTTCATGAGCGGCCGGGGAACGGGAGCGCCGGCGATGATCCCCGTGCGGAGATTGGAGCTGTCAAAGTTGGCCGGCTTGGGGAAGCTGAGGATCGCCTCGAACATGGTCGGCACGCCGTGCAGGGCGGTGCATTTCTCGTCCGACACGGCGTGGAGAACAGCCTGGGGATCGAAGGTCTCGCCGGGGAAGACGATCTTTGCGCCGTGCGTCACGACGGCGAGCATCCCCAGGACGAGCCCGAAGCAGTGGAAGAGTGGTGGGGGGCAGCAGAGGATGTCGAAGGAGGTGAGGTTCATGCGATCGCCGATGAAGCGGGAGTTGTTGACGAGGTTGCTAGGGGAGAATATTGGTTAGGGTTCATGATATATATGAGGGTTGTATATATTTTCACATACTGGTGAGTCAACATGGCGGCCTTGGGGTTTCCGGTCGACCCGCTGGTGAACTGCAGATTGCAGACATCCTCGGGGTGGAGATCGGCCTCGCGATCCATAAGGGCGCTGGAGGGAAGAGACAGGCCACGCTGGATGACATTGGCATAGGTGCTGAAGTGTTTGTATTCACCGCGCAGCATGATGATCTCCTCCAGCGCCTCGGATGCGCCGGTCTGCTTAGGGCAGGGGCCCAACTTGGTGAGGACCTCCTCCAGGTTGTGTCGGCCGATGTGGGGAGTCATAAACAGCAGGCGACAGTCTATAACAGGGGCATGTTAGCAGGGAAATGGCACTGGGAACAGTACTGTCGACGGAACGGCATACCGCTGTGGTCGAGCGCATAGTAGAGCTCGGAGGGGGTGTATGTGTTGTTCAGCACCACCAGGATAGCGCCCACTCGTGCGGCCGCAAAAAAGACGGAAATATACTGCTCGCAATTGCCGGCCATAATGCCAATGCGGTCCCCCTTTTGGATTCCCAGAGCCAGCATGCCTCGTGCGACACGGTTGGCCTCGTCGTCCAAATCCGCGTAGGTCCATCGCGCGCCAGTCCAGGGAAACACCAGGCACTCATAATCGCCGAACTGGAGACTCTGCAGAGAGAGAAGCTCTCCCAGAGTGATCTCCATCAGCTCCGGCTGAGTCGGCCCATAGACAATTGAGAGCTGTGCAGTCACCTTAGGTGGCTGCACATGAGACAAGGTCTGCTGTAGACGCCGCACAGTCGCCATCGCGAGAGATCAGAAGAAGCTTGGAGAGATAATGAATCTAGCAAACCGTGGAGCGCACTAGCAAATAAATAAGAGAATCCATCATCTATTCCAGCCATGACTCGGAATTAATTTATCCTGGGGGGGACGTCACAGGTCTAGCCATTTTTCCATATTTTATTATTATTATTATTATTATTATTATTATTATTATTCGGGACTCGGTACCCAATGGAGCAATATTACCTTGGCTGGTAGGGTTGAGTGGCTTGAATCTTGAGGTTCTTTACCCACTTCCATCCGGTTTCTACGGGGTTTTGTACCATCCTTCAGTAATATATTTCAATTTCCATTTCAGTAATAGTTTTGATTGATTTTCCTTCACTACCTCGCTTAGAGAAAGGGGGGCCAGGTAAATTAATTATTGTCAGAAACCCGACGTTCTCTTGGCGGTCTCCCCGATCTCCACATCCATCCGGCCAGTCCCAAGGCCTCACCTAGTATGATTTGGCCATTCACTCGGAATGAATCTTGGCAAGAGATCTTGGCTGCTTGTTATCTGGTCCTGGGCCGAATCAGATAAGAATTTACACCTTGAAAGACGCCATTTGGAAGGGGCCGTTTGTTTTCCTGTTTTGTTTTGTGTTTTTGTGTTTTTGTGCTTTTAATCGCCGAAACAGCATCCATTACCGGTGGACTGCCTTGTATGGATCCTTTGTGGTAACCCGGTTCAGTCGGCCTCCAACCCGCCCTTTATAAAAGTCAAGTAGTATGTAATGACCTACATGGCTTGGCCTGCATCCTTCAAAAATCACGCATAGATCTGGATTTTGACTAGATCTTCCTGAAGAAATCCTGTCTGCTCCCTCCCCGTGGATGAAGGACAGTCAGACTGGAGGTGAGGGGTTGGTTTCTTTGCGTATTGGGACATGCAGGGTTTGAGATGAAAAGACTCATAGTGAGTAGGACGGCTGAAGGAGTGTTGGTGGTGTCCCAATGGGGCCAGAAAGGTCCACTGGCGGGAAATACGGAGTATGTTGAATATATAATCCGATCCAATATACCCCCCATCATGTTCTTGCTCAAATGCCCTGCAACATCCTTCATGTTAATAATATTATTATTTATTTTATTCCATTTGGTTACATGCATGACGTAGGGGAATCAGATAATTTCAATCAGATAACGAAGCACAAATTGATTGTACCTACCTAGACTTGTACTGTATCGCTGTCACATCGAAGGAATCACGGGTCGATCCGACACTTTCCTAGGTTGGTAACTGTAGGGCGGAAAGCGGCTCTCTCCATTATTGATTTTTCGGTCTGAATTACTGCTTGAAGGATCGGCCCTTGAAGGCCGTGGCATGGTGTTTTATCCTACCCATCATGGAATAATAAGAGGCAGAATGAGGATCATTGAAGAAGTATAACAATCATAATAGCAATATCCAACACAATAAAGCACCCAGTCCCTCGTATCAATTGCGTGCGTATTGAAAGGATCGTACCCCTGTCCCATTCCACAACCAAGACCCAGCGCCAAGGCGTTGTCTCACCAACTCTCCACCACGGATCAGATAATTTCTCGCCATGCAAGGATTGGTGACGAAGTTATCAATCAGCGTGTCTTACTTAAGGCTCCCCGCCCCAGCCGACTACGTTGCCCAACGAACCTGATGGTTTTTTTTTTGTTCCGAGGAGTCCAATCATCTCTGAGGGGCGTTGGAGAAGACTTGCCCAGTCTCTTCTTGCTGAAAAAAATAACAAAGAAAAAAAAATTAAAAAAATCTCAGATGGATGGGAATCCACTTGTCATCTATCCACTCCAGTCTGTTTCTCATGGCACGCTCAGCCTGGCAGCGACATGTGCTCGGGGTTAAGATTGAGAGGGGAGAGTCAAAACAATACCACCCTACCCCCGACTAACAGGACTAACACGACTCATAATCCCGAGGGACTCGGCATATCTAGGGTTTATGTTGGGCCTCCGGTGCACAGGCACACACACAGAGAGACAGAGAGAGAGAGACAGTAGCACCCCCCTCCGATACGCCCGAGGAAAAGTGGGAAGAAGCGCAGCTCCTCTTTTCCGCTGATCTACACTCAGAAGGATGGCGATACATCGGCTACGACCGAAAATGATGAAACCCCAACGCGATGCCTGATGAGGCAGGTTGGTGGGTTTTTGCATTCACAATGCAATTTACCTTGTCGTGTCTGGAAAGATTACACTTGTGTGACCCAGGAGACCATTCGTACGGACGATACAATACCTGTGGCGACAATACAGTGTATTGAAACGAATCTAATCAGATGGGCCCACGCATGATGATCTAATCAGATAAGTTGGCCGAAGACCGGAGAGGGCAGCCAATCCACCCCACTGGGTCCAGGTTAATTCGCGCTTGTCGCGCGGGCATTAGTCACCAGCGGCCAGGATTATCTGCCCGATGCATATCATAATCAGTCCATCAACCGCCAACGCCCGCACTAACTACAGTAGCGCAACTTTTTCTGCTCCCCCACTTTGCGCCCACCAGCCAATCACCCCGCGATCAGGCCTCTTCAGGTCCACGAATGACGCAGCATGGATGTGTTCTTACGAAAAATTATGGCTTTAACTCTTTGGTGAGTTCTACAGACTCAACTTTATTTGCCTGGCCGACAGGAGAGGTAGCTTATCTCATAAGTACCTCCCGCGGTCACTGCAACTCTCCTCTTCTCGCCTCACATATGCTCCGGAGTATACAAGTCGAGTCTTGCGGTTGAGCTAGACGTTGCAGGTGCGTGACCAGTCTGACCCCGCATCTCTCAACGAAATCATCATGGCAGGCGCATTCTTGAGTCGCGAGGAGCACCGCGGAGCCTCCGAGCATTCTGAGGAAGGTACAAATTCAACCTCAACGGCGCTCGTTGAGCCCGTCACTACCACTACCCTTACCCTTACCCCTACCCCCATCCCCCTCCTCACCTCGGTTGAGATGTTGCCGGTGACCAAGGTTCCGGCGTTGGACACTCTCGATCAATATGCTTTCGATACTAGCTCCGTCACCCCTGTCGTCGCCAGGAGCCCCTGCACAACACTCGTTTGCACCACAGAACCTCGCCATGGCGCCAATAGTATTATTCAGGGCTACGCCAACTTCATCGCTCATTTCACCGGCTTAGAAGATATCGCCTTCTTCGTCTCACGCCATGGAATCTTTCGGACCGCATCTGAGCCTATACGTGGTGTAGTCTGCGCCTCAGTGGTAAGCGGGGAGCGCCAAGAGGACGGGAATAGTCTAGATTGTACTATAATCGAATTCCACGAGGGGTATCACAATCAGGACGAGGTTCAATTTTCCCTGGATCTGGGCACGAATGATCATCCTGAAAATAGCGAGGCGAGGCTATCCACTCTCGCCATAAATGTTAGTACGGTGGGAATGATCCCTCCCCGCCCAATAGAATACTAACATCACACGCGGAGCAGGGATTCACTCTATCGGTTCGACCTACGACGGATGATCGCATTTTGACAATTGACTTTACTTATCTGCAGCGACTTATTCCAGATGCCGCGGTTCAACAGCTATTGAGTACGCTTACGGCACATCTGACAGGGTCTTCGACATTCTTCACCTCGGATACACCTCTACCTGAGCTTTCGATTCATAATTTCCCTCCTCTTATGATACCCCCTTCGCGAGATATCGAGCAGGATAGAGGTCTTAATACAACAAGCGGTCTTCTCCATGTGGCTTTTGAGGGCTGGGCCCGAACTAAGCCAGATGCGATAGCGCTCGATTTCATTCACTCCTTGCCCACTGCAACGTCTCAGGCGGAACACAGCATCTTGACTTATGCTGCGCTTAATACAGCTGCTTCGAATTTAGCTACGCACATTCGTACCATCCTATCCAGCACGGCACGGTGTTCTGATCATGAACGCATCGTACCCGTTTATATGTCCACCGCACCTGAACTATACATATCGTACTTGGCTACCCTGAAAGCCGGCTGCGCTTTCTCCCCGATCCCACAAGATGCCCCCGCACAAAGAATACGAGAGATTCTCCAGGACATAGACTCGCCTATTATCCTAGGGAACACACCGGAGCCTTCATCTGGGCCGTGGCGGTGCGACGCGTCAGATCTGCCAGCGAAGACGCATGTCTGGGTTGATGTGGCTAAAGTGTCGAGGTGGAAGGAGATGTGCGGGGACCAGCCTCAATTGCTAACTTCCCAGAAACCTTTGGAAAGCCTGGACATCAAGGACGACCAAACGGCCTATCTGTTCTTCACCAGTGGTTCAACAGGAAAACCAAAAGGCGTTCAAGTCAGCCATCTGGCTGTGACATGCTCCATTGCGTCTCACTCCGCTGCAATCCCACTCCCTGGTGGCGATACTGGGGATTTCCGATGGTTTCAATTCGCTGCTCCGACGTTCGATCCATCCCTGATGGAGATCTTTGTGACCTTGAGTAACGGTGGCACCCTTTGCTCTGCCGATCGCGCCCTTACATTAGCCGACATCGAATCGACGGTGAATGAAGCCAGAGCAACGGTGATGATGGCGACACCCAGTTTGGCCGCGCTATTGCGACCATCGCGATTGACCACCCTACAGTCTCTATGGACAATGGGCGAAAAACTTAATCGTACGGTTATTGAAAATTTCTCCCAGAAGCCAGATGTAAATGGATCGGGGGTATCTCCTCCGCGAACTCCAATGATGTTAGTCAACGCGTATGGCCCGACCGAAGGGGCCATCAATTGTACGACCCTTGCGCCGTTCCCTTTTTATACACGGGGTACCGTTATCGGAGAGGCGCTCCCCACGTGCGCGATGTTCATACTAGACCCAAAGAGTCGCTGCCCAAAGCCTGTTGCATCGGGACTTGCTGGTGAGTTGGCAATCGGAGGACCACAGGTCAGCAAAGGCTATCTCAATCGCGAGGTTGAAACTGCAAAGTCGTTCGTGTCCAGTTCTGATTTCGGGATTCTTTATCGCACGGGAGACCGGGCACGCATCGTCTGGAACGAGAACGGGGACCAAGTCATTGAATTCCTCGGCCGCATCACTACCGACCAAGTGAAGATCAGTGGTCGACGCCTTGAGCTGGGAGAAATTGAGTCGCTGGTAGCAACGGTAAATCATGTTACGGAGACCGTTGCGATCGTGTCGGCGCGAGACAGCGTTGAAGGAAGTGAGCAGATCATTGCATGCCTAGTAGCGGATGCCCCAAGCCTGGAAAAACGACAGGCTATTGTGCAAGATGCGAATGAAGCTACATCACGACACCTTTCGCCCTATATGTGCCCGTATTCTTACGCTTTCTTCGACTCTCTTCCTCGATCGAGTTCTGGAAAAGTTGACCGAAAGGCTATCGCGGCCAGGCTACAACAGCGGGGAGATAGTGGAGTGGACATTCTACTTGCTCCAAAAACCGTACCCACGAACGATACGCATGATGGTTGGGACGTCTCCGTGGACCAAACCGTAGTGTCACTCATAGTCGGCCTGATTGCAGAGACCACCGATGAAGATGCCGCCACTATTAAACCCGGAACGGATCTCTACTCATTGGGTCTCGATAGTCTTGGGGCTATGCGGTTCCTACAGAAACTGCGGGATCATTCCATCCATGGCTTCGGTGTTGCTGATGTCCTGCTGTCAGGGTCACCCCAAGGTCTTGTTTCGATGATCACCAACCGCCCCCAAGCAAATGGCGACGCTCATCCTAATGGCACCCATGAATCAAATGGCCATACCACAACTTTAGACGAGCGCCTCGAGTCGTTTGATGTGAAGAATCGCTCGTTCTGTGCACAGCACCTTGGTTTGAACCCAGATCGAATAGAAAAGGTCCTACCTACTACTAGTCAGCAATCCGGTATGCTGACAAGCTTTTTACGGAGCTCTTCAGATGCGTCGTCCAACAATCGCACCTACATTTATCATTCCGTTATTCCCCTCAAGGAACAGGTCAGCATGGAACGGATTCGAGATGCATGGGATGTTGTCGCAGCCAAATATGACTCATTCCGGACAGTCTTCTGCTTGATTGATGACGATATGGCGCCATTTGCCCAGTGCATCTTGGCCCCCGGCGCAGTTCCCCGGCCTCAATGGAGTATTTATCATTCGGAGAACACCGAAGAAGTCCTCCACCAAGTATATCGAGATTCAGAGGAACAGATCAAGATTAGGACGCCTCCATGGAAGCTGTCGCTAATTCAATCGCCTCACGGTTCTTCCATTGTACTCAGCATGTTCCATGGTATATTTGATGGTGGCTCCTTGCAACTGCTCCTGGAAGATGTGGCCTTATCGTACGGGGGAAAACCTTTGGCAAAGCGGACCTCATTGGATTACGTTGTCCAGCATCACTTTGGAGCCGATCACACTGCCACTGCCTCTTTCTGGAGGAACCACTTGAACGAGTATTCGCCAGTTTCGTTCCCATCTCTTACACCTCACCGACCTCCATCGGTAAAGAAACCGGGCTGTGCAGAAGTTACTGCGCGTATTAGCTATGATAGTCTCAAGAAACGATCTAAAATGATCGGATCTACCCCCCTCTCCGTGCTCCAAGCGGCTTGGGGCTCTATCGTATTGGGATATACAGGTACCCAAGACCAAGACATTGCCATAGGCAGTGTTGTATCTGGCCGGCTGGACAAGAACTCAGAAATATGTATCGGCCCAACATACACCACAATTCCCACCAGACTTGCCATCGACAAAATCCCAAAAGACTCCGGCATCTGCACCAATAATTCTGTTACTCGTTACCTATCGTCCTTCAGCGCCCAAACGTTGTCGCACTTGCAGCCTCCTTTAGGGTCACTCGTCACCACCGAGGGGCGCCTTCCGTATGACACACTGCTTGCATGGCAAGATTTCAACGCGGGCTCCATTTCCAGTGGCCTCTGGGGCTCAGTTGATCACCCACCGATGGCCAACGATTTCGCCATTATGGTTGAGGTATGGCCCTGTGCCGACTCATCGTTAACATTCCGTGCTACTTTCAATGATTCTCATCTCGACATCGATGCCGCCAACATTATGCTGGCGCAAATGGATGATATCGTTGCCTTCATTCTGGATGATCCAAATGGCAACTATTTAGATGCCCTTTCTCACACAAGGCCGGAACTCAAGTCTTCATTCAACCCCCAACCCATTACAGTTCAAGAAGTATCAGAAGGTGCTGTGTTACACACTTCATTTGAACAACATGCGGTTTCCAGTCCTCAGGACTTGGCATTGATATTTAAGGAAGACTTGGATGATGAGGCGCACGACGGCAATATCTCTTGGACCTACAAAGAGGTCAATGCCATGGCAGATAAGCTTGCAGATCATTTACTTGAAAGCTGTGGGCCACTCACAAACACCCCGGTGCCAATATGCATCGGCAAAAGCCCATTCCTTTATATAGCTATCCTTGGAATCCTCAAAGCTGGTGGTGCATGGTGTCCTATCGATACACTATCCCCTTCACAGAGGCGCCATGATCTTATCGCCAGAACAGGAGCCAATATCCTCCTCGTCTCATACCATGACGGGCCTCAACCGGAGGGGGCTATACCCACTGGCATCGAGCTGATTGATGTCAGTCGATGCGCCAAAATTCAATCTCCTCAAACTAATGGTGTCTCTCCCCACGTCCCGAGACCAAGGATTGCCCTTGATGATATGGCCTATTTGATCTGGACCAGTGGCACAACCGGCGCGCCAAAGGGTGTTTCAATCACACATTCGGCTGCTGTCTCCTGTATGAAGTCTCTCCATAAGGACATCCCGACAAAAGTGGACGGTGGCCTACGCTGTCTTCAGTTCTCACAGTACACCTTTGATGTTTCAATCCAAGATATTTTCTACACCTGGGGAATCGGCGGCGTACTCATTTCCGCGACCAGAGAGATAATGCTGAGCTCATTTGCCAAACTATCTAATCTGACCCGAGCCACTCACGCACATCTCACTCCCGCCTTCGCCACCGATGTCTCAAGGAAAGATTGCAAAACACTGAAAGTCATCACCATGATTGGGGAAAAATTGACACAATCTGTGGCAGACGACTGGGGTACTGACATGCGAGCGTTCAACACGTATGGCCCCGCGGAAGTGACAATCGTTTCCACAATCAGGGAATTCGGAAATGAACACAATAAGATCAAGAGTGCAAATATCGGCTGGCCGATGGACACTGTTTCCGTGTTTGTCATGAAGAACCAACGCACAGTCATGAAAAATTCTGTCGGGGAGTTGGCATTGGGCGGACCTCAACTTTCTTCTGGCTACTTAAACCAGGAAGATGTCACCAAGGCAAAGTATATCTACAACGAGGAAACTTCCCAGACGCTGTATTATACAGGTGATTTGGTCCGAATGGTATCTGATGGATCTCTGGAGTATATCAACCGTGTTGATGACTTGGTCAAACTTGGGGGGATTCGAGTTGAACTCAGCGAAATAAGCTACTCCCTGGGCGAATGCCATCCTCTGGTTGAAAATGTTGAGACCCTTGTCATAAACCGTCCAGATAGGCCCACTCAAGTCATTGTTGCTTTCCTCGCCGCACCTGAGGCTGCCGGTCTAGAGCAAGATGAACTTCTTCTACAGAACAAAACTGCCTTGCAGATTTCTCAGGTAGCCAACGAACAAGCGCACACTATTCTACCTGTTAACATGATCCCATCTGTTTACATCGTGGTCACAAAAATTCCGAGGACGCCGTCTGCTAAAACTGATCGCCGCGCATTGCAGGCTGCGTATGCCGCAATTGATATCGAGAATTGGGAACGCCAGCTGAATCCCGACACTAGCACTGTTGATCAATCACCTGAGGATCCGGCCTTTACCGCTACTGCAACCCAGATTATTAACTTGATTGGTTCACTGGCTGGTATCACACCTTCATTTATCACAAAGACCAGCAGGCTTCACAGTTTGGGCGTCGATTCCATTCGTGCAGTTCGTCTTGCTTCCAGAATGAGGGATGTCGGATATCAATTTTCGGTAATTGACCTACTTAATTGCGTAACCATCAGGGACCTCGTGCAGCTTGTGTCCTCAAGCAATGCCATAAAATCTGCTCCTGAAGTATTTGATGTCAAAGACTTTGGTGAGAAATGGCATGCCGCGGTCGCTAGGAAAGTGTCGGATGAAGTTATCCCTATCAGGGCTTCTGCTATTCAAGAAAGTTTGCTCAGTGAGACCATGGGCACGTACGACATGTACTGGAGCAACCATTTTTTCTGTCTTGGCCGGTCTGTGGATATGACGCGGTTGAAACAGGCGTGGCTTGCAGTTTGCCAAAAGACGGAGGCACTCAGGACTGGGTTTATCCCTGTAGCTGAGGTTGGAAAACCCAATGACAGCTTTTCTATCTTGCAACTGATCTATGCAATTCCCAACCTGGACTGGGAGCTTGTTAACTGCACGGAGCAAGATTACGTGGAGTTGCGAGACGCTCGTATCAAAGAAATCATGATGAGGCATCAAAGCCATTATTTCAGAAATCCTCCTTGGGCGGTCACAGTCTTCGACAAGGGCGATGAGAGGTTCATGGTTTTCACAATACACCATTCGCTTCACGATGCTCCTACTCTCCGTCTTATTATGGATGATGTACAGTCTGCCTATGCCTACAAGCCTCCGGCGAGACTTTCACTCTCTCGTGCTTTATCACATATTCTTCCTACTGAGAAAAGGATCGGAGAGATTCGTGACTTCTGGAAGTCCGAGCTAGACAGTTTTGCCGAGCTAGATGTTCCAGTGTGGCCAGACCTTACTGGTGTCCGGGTACCAGTCGATGCTGTGCAAGAGCAAATGCTCATATCGGAAGAATTCCCGCTGACAGAGCAAGCTTCAAGGCTAGAATCTGCCGCGGCCCAAATTGGATTGTCATCGGTCGTGTCAATTATCCGGGCTGCATGGGGCTATGTGTCTATCAGCTATCTAGGGGTTCCCGCCACGGTTTTTGCCGAGACACTGTCGGACCGTGTTTTGCACGCCGATCTTGAGGATGGAGTAGGACCGTTAATATCCGTTGTCCCTGTGCCATTCAATCCGAAGGGGAGCGCCCGAGAACTCCTTGAGGAACAACATCGGCTTTCGGTCCAGTCATGGAAATATCGCCATGTTTCTGCTCGTGAAGTGCGGAGAATGCTCAAACGACCCCGAGGCGAAGCTCTATATCCAGCTGTCTTCAACTTCCATGCAGCAAATCCAGACTCCGAGAGGCAGTCTCAATCAGAGCTTTGGCATGAAACGGAGGATCAAATTGGGCTTCATGTCGAGCACCCGATGGCGTTCAATGTCTTCCAGCGTCCGGACGGCTCACTCTTGCTAGAAGCTTCTTCGGATAGCCGGATAATGAGCAGAGAGCAGTTATCTATTTTCGTCCGTCAGGTAGATGGTCTTGTCAGTGCGATGCTGGCATTCCCCGATATGCCATTGACCGAAGTTGTTGGTCATCTGCCGCGAGAGCTACTATCTATCTCCAATATTCCGGTCAGCGAGGAGGTTGCAAATGCCATTCGCTCTGCTCCGACGTATTGGTTAGAGTGGAATGCTAGGGAGCATCCGGATTGGACTGCCGTTGAAGTTGCAAGTAGTATCAGTCCTGATGGTGTGGAAAGGGAGGCCATGAGCTATAGCCAACTGAACGCTGAAGCGAACCGCGTGGCTGCTTTTCTTGCGTCTCTGGGCTACAAGAATCGGATGATTGCCGTCTGCACCAGACGCAACCTGCCCTCATATGCGGTCATTGTTGGCATTTTCAAGTCTGGAAATGCCTATTTGCCAATTGTGGAAGACCTTCCAGTCGAACGCAAAATATTCTTGGTCGAGGATGCGAGCTGTCCTCTCGTGTTGACGGAAACGCCATTCTCGGACTCGTTTTCGCGCGTACCTGAGAGCTGCACGGTTCTTTGCATTGATGAGCCAGGATATCAGAAGTCGTTGGAGCCAATGCCTACAGAGGATAAAAACTACCAATCTGATCCGGAGGATCTTGCGTATCTTCTCTTCACATCTGGATCCACAGGCAAACCCAAAGGTGTGATGGTTACGAGAGGTAATCTTTCATCTTTCATCGAGTCATTCTCCGAATTCACCACAACTGCAGCGCCTGCTACCTTTGACATGGCTGGAAAGGGCAGGTATCTTGCCCAGGCCAACAGAGCGTTCGATCCACACCTCCTCGAAATGTTCTTCCCCTGGCGCCACGGAATGGCAACCGTCACAGCGCCCAGAGAAATGATTTTGGACGACGTCCAGTCGACAGTGTCGAAATGGCCTATCACGCACGCAAGCTTCGTGCCCTCGATTGTGGATCAGGCGAACCTTACGCCAGATAATTGTCCCGCACTGAGATATATGACTGTTGGCGGTGAGAAGATTACTCAAAAGGTGCTTGACACTTGGGCAAGTTCTCATGTTGCGATTGCAAATGCATACGGTCCAACGGAGGTCACGATCGGGTGCACATTCGCCCATGTCAACAAGTATACGAACATGCGTAAAATCGGACCTCCTTTGTCCTCGTGCGTCGGCCACGTCTTCCTTCCTGGAACGCAACATTACACTCTCCGTGGACAAACTGGAGAGCTGTGCTTCAGTGGTGATATAGTTGCAAAGGGCTATCTCAATAGACCTGACGCTACTGGATTCGTTGCAGGACCACGAGGCGAAAGGATGTATTGTACTGGTGATATCGGACGCCTGATGCCGGATGACTGTGTAGAATATCTTGGTCGTGGGGATGATCAGACTAAGATCCGTGGCCAGAGATTGGAACTTGGAGAAGTATCCGAGGTCCTTCGGTGCTCCTCAACACTTCCCATTGATGTTGTCACAAGTGTGGCTCAACACCCGGGGCTGGCAAGGGTGCAATTGGTTTCGTTCGTCGCGCGTGCGGGTGCTCGTCGCCGGGACCACAAGGGAGAACTTGCTCTTCTCCAATCTGACTTTGCAACTTTGGGCAAGGAGCTTCAGGACATTTGTAAACAGAAGCTGCCGGGTTACATGGTTCCTGAATTGATCCTGCCTGTAACTTATATTCCACTGGCACAGTTGTCCGCGAAGGTCAACGTTAAGGAACTTAATTCGCTGTTCCAGTCGCTTCCACTCAACTTAATTCTACAGGGCAACAGTTGGACAAATCAGGACGGGTCTGCTCTGTCTCGGCCCCTTACCACCGATGAAGAAGCCGTGGTGAAGGAGATCTGCGACGTCATCGCCATTGACCCATCAATTATCGGTCCTATGACAAACATCTTCGAAATTGGTCTGGATAGTTTGAATGCCATAGGCCTGTCTATCAGACTCAGAAGGCTCGGATATTCTGCCACCGTGGCCCTTGTCATGAGTAACCCGGTGATCGAGCAGCTCGCTCACCTACCGAGAACCCCATCTTCATCAAGTTCTATCACTCCGGCCTCGAAAATGCGCCAACGACTTCTACAGCTGGACTTACAGTATCGAGAAAGCGCTCCTGCCGATGTCGACTTGTCTACCGTCTCCTTTGTACGTCCTTGTCTTCCACTTCAGGAGGGGCTGGTGGCACGCTCTATCAACAGCGAGGGTGTTCAACTATACGTTAACCACGTAGTCCTCCAACTTGAGGACAATGTGGATGCTGGCAATCTAAAGTCCGCATGGCAACATGTTGCAAATGACAATGATATCATCCGGACGGCTTTCTCCCCGTTGGGTAATGAAATGGTTCAAGTGATTTTCTCCGCCCAGGCCTGCCCCGTTCATTGGACAGAAGAAGAATATGAGTCAATAGATGCGGCACTCGCACATCAAGAATCCCGACATGATCTGATTTCCAGCGAGATTATTTCGACTATCTCCAGCATGCCACCTGTGCGGTTCCATCTGGCTCTATCTTCGAACACCAAAAAACCTCTTGCCTTATTCATTGCCATCCATCATTCACTTTACGATGGCGAGTCTTTCTCCATGCTGGCGGCAGACGTTGTTTCTCGGTATGCCGGTAAGCCGGTTCGAGATCGGGGCAGCGCATCAGACTTTCTGGAACATATCTACGCACAGGATTCGGAGAAGGCAAAGCAATACTGGGTTCAGAATTTGGTCGGGTGTCGTCCTACCCTTTTCCGAACTACGTTCAGTTCTCTAGAGCAATCCAAATCCATACAAAGAACGGCAAGCAACAAATTATCGGAATTGGAACAGTGTTCTGCAAGTCTTCAGACCACAGTGCCGTCATTGCTGCAATCTATATTTGCCCTTCTTCTAGCCGATACCGTCGGGGCATCCGATGTCACCTATGGTCTTGTGCTTTCTGGTCGAGCGGTGTCTGTTCCTGGAGCAGAATCAGTGATACTTCCCTGCATAACCACTATTCCTGGCCGCCTTAACACCAACGAGCTTAGTACCGTCACTGAAGTTGTTCAGAATATACAGAAATCAACCGTCAGATCCTTGGACTTCCAGCATACTTCTTTGAGACACATACAGCGCTGGATCAAGTCAGAATCGCCGCTATTTGACTGCCTATTTTCCTACATCCGAGCAACAGAACCGTCAGGCCATAGCATTTGGCACGAACTTGATAGCCATATGCCTGCTGAATATCCACTTGCAGTCGAGGTTGAAGCAAACCACGCCTTGGATACGGTCAATCTCAATGGCTTGTTTTCCATGACTTTTGCCTCCTTGTATAGTGCCGAGGAGCTACTTGAAAAGATGGACGCGGTCTTGTCAAGTGTCGTGGCTGGTGAGAGTTTGTCCTTGGACAACTTCAACCTATTGACTGCAGGCTCCTCTGGTACACGCTCACCAGCCACGCAGTGGGATGAGTCCACCTGGTCTGCCACCGAGTCGGCCATAAGAGACGCTACTGTGGCTTTCTGCGGTGTGGATATGCCAGATGTTTCTAAGGGGGCCTCTTTCCTAAGCTTAGGTATTGACTCTGTCACGGCCATTCAGTTCGCACGCAATCTGCGAGAGTCGGGACTGAAAGTTTCATCTTCCGATGTAATGCGCCTCTCATGCATTGGAGCTCTGGCCAGAAACATTGAGAATTCCTCGGAGGCACCGCAAGTAAATGGAATCAAAGAGCTTGGGCATACCAAAATTCCGGTTGACGAATACCGCAAACATGTTCGACATCTCAGCGACAATGATTCAATTTCTACCATCTTTGAGTGTACCCCGTTGCAATCTGGGATGATCACGCAAACTATTGGCTCTGCAGGAGCAGTTTACGTCCACCCGCACCCGGTACGGCTGACTGACTCTGTCGATATCGGTCGGGTCAAAAATGCTCTTTCAGAGATCGTTCGGGCAAACGATATCCTGCGCACTTCATTCCACTTTGTAGGAGAGCTAGGTACTTCCTGGGTTGGTGCGGTTCATGAACAGCCTCCTTTCGAGTGGATGGAGATTGACATGCCGTCCGGTGTTGACGTTCCGTCGGAAGTTAGCGCACTCTACTCATTCTCTGAAGAGAGATCTTTTGAAGTCCCTCCCATCAGATCCGTTGTGGCCAATCAGCCTGAGGGCAAAGTTCTTGTCATCATCATGCATCATGCCCTCTACGATGGTGGTTCGATGCCACTTTTCTTCGAAGATTTTGCGGCCATTTACAACGGATCCATTCCTCCAGAACGGCCGCAGTTCTCGGAGACCGTCAATCTGATTTCAAATGGACAAGAGAAATCGTGTGATTTCTGGACTAATAAGCTATCCAAATATGAGGTTGTCGAGATCCCTCATCTTCCTACCTCCGAGTCCGAAGACCGTATGATCCTACGCAAATGCCGACTCGATACTGACTTGCCCTCAATGGTCCAATCCTGCAAAGAGATGGAGGTCACAGTCCAGAATATATCGCTCTTAGCGTATGCTAAAGTGTTGGCCCGTTTCATAGGCAAGCGTGATGTCGTATTTGGACAAGTCCTGGCAGGTCGCTCGCTGTCAAACCCCGAGGCAGAACGAACCATTGGTCCGTTGTTCAACACTATTGCTCAAAGAGTGACATTTGAGCCCAAATTTCTTAGTAACAAGGCTATGGCCCAGCGGTTGCAGCAGTTAACAACTGATGCGCAAGGCCACCAGCATGCTCCTTTGAGGGCTATCCAGAATGCTCTCAGGCAAGCCAATGAGCTGAAATCTCCTTCTCTTTTCGACGCACTGTTTGTGTTCATGAAAAGTGCAGAGCTCGAGGGAGGTATACTCGAAGAACAGCAAATCTGGAAGCCGTACGAATCAGATGACTCTGCTGCGCAGACCGAACACAAGCTGAACTTCGAGGTTGATCACGCTAGTGATGGAATTCGAATCACCGCCTCGTGCCATGGACAGTATTTATCACAGAGTATGCTCGACGCATTTGTCGATGATTTTGCAGCCGCGCTGAAGGATATCATCGAGCACCCGACAAGATGCGTAACCGTCGTGCCTGATCGCCTTGGGGAGCTACCGCTCCAAATCTCTTCTGAGCCCAAGGAAGATATCACTCAAGAAGAATCAGAGGCTCCCCCCCATGAATCCGTCATTCAATCTGTCCTTTCGGAGGTCAGCGGCTTGCCTGTCGACAGTATTAAGCCAAACACTAGTATTTTCAATATCGGCTTGGATTCCCTGTCTGCGATCCGCATTGCCTCTATCTGTCGGAAGAAGGGGCTCAAGACAAGTGTTGCAGACATCTTACAAGGAGGCAGCTTACGTGGCGTCAGCCAACGTATTCAGCCTATTTCTGAGCAAGTAGCCAAGGTAGAAGGCGGCTCACTTATGAAGGACTATGAAAAGGTAGAGGCATCGGTCATGGAGCAATTGAGGTTAACAAAGGAGTCTATCGAGACGGTCTTGCCGTGTCTTGGTGGGCAGTACTACCATCTTGTTAGCTGGTTGAAATCTGGACGCAAGTTGTTTGAGCCTGCGTGGCCCTATTTCTGTTCGGATCGCATTGACAGTGAGAAACTTGAAGAGGCCTGGTTCAAGCTGCGTCAGAGACACCCTATTTTACGGACTTGCTTTGCCGCCATCTCGCCATCAGAAGCTGTACAGGTCGTGATGAAGGAGGCAAGTCGAGAGGGCGATACATTCAAGGTCATCGAAACTACTTCCCCCATCACCGAGGCTGCGAAAGCACAAGCAAAAGAAGAGGCGGCAAACCCGTCTTCTCTATATGTTCCCCCGGTCCGACTGCGTCTCTTGAAGGCCAGCGATAGAGACGGAATCCTCGTTCTAATCAACCATGCTGCTTACGACGCATGGACCATGCCAATGTTTGTCTCGGAGCTTGAAAGACTCTATCGCGGTGAACCCTTGGAAACAAGTCCCGAATTTCCTGCCTTCGTTGATTTTTCGGTCCGCTCTCTTCGTGGACTCGATGAAAAGGCCTTCTGGACCGATGCACTCAACTCTGCCGCGCCGACTTTAATCAAGGGTAGCACTCAGGAATCGACCTCCCAGCAACTGTTTGTCGGGGCTTGGGAGAAAGTCAAGAATTTGTCCTCCATGGATACCGCTTGTCGCTCTGCAGGACTCAGCCTCCAGACAGTCGTCCTCCTCGCAATTGCCCGCTGTCTTTCCCAGAAGACCGATGTCGCCACCCCAGTCATGGGCTTATACCAGACAGGCCGCTCAGCCTCATTCCCCGACATCGAGAAGCTCTCTGGGCCGTGCCTCAATGTCAACCCTTTCGCTGTTCAGAATCCCCTGTCCACCGAGTCGAGTACTCTTCACCAAGCCCAGGCCGTTCAATCAGCTCTTGCCCAGCGCGTTCCCTACGAGCAGAGCTCTCTCCGCGATGTTCTTGGCTTCGCCGAAACAGCCCCCTTATTCAACACATGGGTCAACCTGCTCTGGATGCAGAACGGTATACCTTCCAATGGCGATGCTACTCCTGAGTCGGAAGTAAATGGCAATGCGGACCTCTTCCTTCCTCTTCGTATCGGTGTGCCCACGGACTTTATTCCCGCGGAGCCTCTTGAAGGCCAGGAGTCTACCTCCGTGTCGATGCTGGATACATCCTTCCTACCTGACGAGAATGTTTATATTGATGTCGGCCCTGATCCGAAGTCGGATACCATTGGCTTTGGTGTGCGTGTGGAGGGCAGCGTGCTCTCTGAGGAGGAGGTGTATCAACTTGTTGGGGAGATCGGTTCTCAGATTGAGATGATCGTCTCGGAGCTCCATTGAGGAGAAATTAGTATCTTTAAATTTTTGTATATGTTTTATCCGTTGTATATAATTTTGTTTCTTTTTTTTATCCTTCGCTTCTTGGTGGGTTGTGGAGTTGTTTCATTACTGGTTAGAATGAATAGATTTTGTCTTTTTTTTACAGTTGTTTTCTTCTTGGTTCGAAGTCTGGTCGTGAATGATATTTTCTCAGAATAGTAGAAAGGAGTCAAATCATGACATCTTGGGGGAAACTTCAACATACTGGGTTTTGTATACGGGATGTTTGGTAACCTTACTTACCTCTCGTGACGAATAGAGGTCGACTAGGATGAACTTCAATCCGGTCGTATATTGATTGCTACGAGAGCACAAGCATTCAGAGGATATCATAGGCTTTCTTGTCTTGTCTTGGTATATACATGACACTGCTAACAGGCCACCACCTGTGGTATGAGCTGAAACTTCACCCTTCTTAGGATAGATTATTATCCTTCAGTGCTTCCTTGACCAACCAAGCACTGACATCTTGCATATCTTTCCCAACTCGCCAGCTACCGAGCACCACGCCCTGATCAGCAAGGAGATCCTGGGCTCGCTCCCAGCGCCGACGCCATAACTCCTCACGTTTGCTAGGGATGGCCGCGCCCGCTTGCAAGTCGCTGTCGGTACTGGCGGAGCCCGTTCTACTGAGTGAAGGGTTGGATGCAGTGGATCGAAGGAGATTTGACGGTGAAGCGGACCAGGGAATACGCTCTGAGGCATACTGGGCGTACTGTAAGGCCGCGGCTGCAGCGGCCGCCGGGTAGGACTGCTGTTTCTGGGGGGGTTGGGCCGATGGTGGTGGTGGGGTTGATTGCGAGGCTGTAGAACTGGATGTGTTGGTTCGACGGGGTGGTGGGGGTGGAGGCGCTCGTTTGGAGCGTTCTTGAGCACCGCTTGTGTTTGTTTCGGACGACAGTTTGGGTCGTGTTGGCAAGGAGCTGGCTGTGGACGGGCGAGTATTGTTCGATGGTTCTGTCCAGCTGGTATCGGTTTCAAGTAGGCTGCTGGTTGTCTTCGCAGGGGAGAGTCGGCGCGGTAGAGGTGGAGCAGGTTTGCGCTTGATCGGGTCCAAGGTTTGGGTAGATGAGATGCTGGCAGTCTCGGCTGGATCAGAGCTGTTTGCAACGGCGCGAAGGGAAGACGGCTTTGATGGTTTTACAGGGGGTGCGCGCAGATTGGAAGGCTTGGTCGGGGTGGGAGGGAGCTCTTTTCGATCCTCCTCGTCCCGAAGATCAATCAGATCGTCCATGTCCAGGCTTTGGGTATCTGATGAAGATGGCGCGGCTTCGCGATTCTGACGAGGCGGCAATGCAGGCCGGTTGGACACGGCATCTGCATGGTCGACTAGTTGCGGAGTGCTACGACTCCGGGGTGTAGAGTCCAGGTGATCAACAGACTTCTCAAAGAACTGTTTGCGAACCGTTGTGGTGATGTCGCGAATAAACACTCCTAGAATCCTGCCTGGGTTTGTTAATACAATATCAGTGTAAACCTCGAGGTCAGCCTCTCCGCTATCACCAACAAGTATAAACTTCCGCTCTGGAAAGTCACGTAGAATTTGTTCCAGAGAACCCTTCTTTCTTTCTGAGGTAGGCTCAAAGATCCCCTGGAGCATGCCGCTGTAGCTTTTCAGATGTACAGACCCCGGTGGAAGTCCCACCATCTTGAAATATCGATCCAACAATGGGTATAACTGCCACGGTGCATTGGAGACATAATGTATGTCTACTCCCATTTTGGCGAGCTTGTTGTACCAGTCGGCAACCCCGTCAACAGTGAGATCTGATAATTCACGAACAAAAGTGTTCCGGAACATCTCTTTGGCTCCATTGGCAATCGCAGAATGTTTAACCGTATCGTCGATGTCGCTAATTAAACTGACCCCCGTTGGTTCGATCACCTCCACCTTCTTCATGGCTGAGAGGTCTTCCGATGCCAATGCGCGAATATGCGTCGGGATGAATGGTAGCATAGCACGTAGGGCAAAGTGCCCCGACTCATCCGTTATGATACTTCTCGATTGGCTTTGGCTATCGTTGAAAAAAAACACCGTGACAGGCACACCTGCCACCGGATTGGTCAAGAACGGACGTAGTCTCTCCATCAAGTGGGCATTGGCCATAGAGAGCTCATCCTTACTTAACTGCGGAGCTTCTGTTACCTTCTGCGATGGACGCTCCGAGTTCAAACCCTCGTCGGTGTCATCTGTCACACCAGCTTTCCAATCTGAGCCCGCCCGTCCATTCTTCATAATGGACTGTATCTCCTCCTCCACGATCTCATCCTCTCGCTTCCCAGTCATCTTCTCAATATTAGACTCGTCGGTATCATTCGAAGAGTTCACCGGAGCCGGCACGCCACTTAACTTCCGGGCAAGAGTGATCATTAATCGATGCTTGCGCGTCATCGGCCCGCGATGAGGCGAATACACCCACCCACGCACATCCACAGCGACCACCGCATTCTCATCCGCCACTATTTCCCACTCCGAGGCCCCTGGCTCAGCGTCATCCGATACGCCGCGATACTCGTCAATCGTAGAAGTCGAGCCTCGCCGCCGCCTCGAATACGAGTCGTGCGATTTATCATGCATGACCCGTCTCGCATAGCTAGGAAAAATCACCATCTCCTCACTTCCAGATCGCGCGATTTCGACGTCCGGGAATGCCCCGGGGGTATTGTTGAGGTATTCTTCATTATAATCCCGCGCGCCCTCCCGCTGTGCGGCCCATTGTGCCGCATACGTCTGTCGGAGCTCATTCGCGGCCTTCAGATATTCGAAGACCTTCTTGCGTCTTCCTCCGCGCTCACCTCCGGGACCACTCCCAGCGGCCCATGTAGGTGGTGCAGACATCGACGACAGCCCATCCAGTGGTTCGGCTGCCCTCCTTCCGGCCTGCGGGCCTGTATTATTGCGTTGACTAAGTGTTTTCCTCTGGCCTCCAGTGCGCGCAATGCCCCGGATCGATGGGTCTAGTTGTTTCCCTCGGCCTAATAAAATGTCGAGCGCTCCTCGTCTGCCTAGTTTTCGTCTCTGGAGCAATCGCGCTTGGCGTTTGACGATCGCACGGTAGATTCTGGATTGGGCTCGATGGCGGATGGCGGAAATTGACTCGTAGCGGAGATACGACAGCCGATTCTGGACACGGAGGCTCGCCTGTGATCCGAAGAGAGTTTGAAATAGTCGAAGTAGCTTCCCCTGAGGATTCCGGTCTCGAGGAGAGAAACGGGGTGGAAATCGAAGGTGGGAAGGCGGAGAGCGGGATGGGAATTGAAGCCGGGCGGGCGAGGTTGGCGGGGGTGCGCGCCAGCGACTGCGTGAGAACAGTTTCGGAGCCAGTGTTTCAGCCCTTCAGGCGTTTTGGAGATATTCAGATAAAAATGGGGTTAATAATAATGGATGTCAGGGGCTCGAAGATGTGCAATTCGGAGGTGGAATAATGATCGACGGAGGAGAAGATGGCTAGGCTAGACCTGACATGAAGTCATCATCAAGCGACGCACGGGTCTCCGGTTACTTGGAGGGAGTTCTTATTTAGTTAGTCAATTAGCCGGGTGAGCTAGTAGTGAGTGCATGGTATCCAGCCCACGACAACTGTGAAGAGATCAAGGAGAATAAATAAACCTGCAGTGATGTTTTCGGAAATTCGCAAAGATTGGATTAGGTACGACGGACCACGTGGAGAAATCACCACATAATATGAATATTATTAATCAATCTTCTTGTTATTATTGTTATTGTTATTGTTATTGTTATTGTTATATATATATTCCATCTATATTACTCGTACCCCGAGAGAAGAAAACTTCACAACATATATCGTCCGAAGACACCATTTACAAGGGGACCTGCCCTAATTTACTGTTGGGGCATTTGCATGATTTCACACATGCTGGTCCAACAGAGACGCAACGCAATGCTCCTCCTATGGTCTAAACTGAGTCGATCAAAGTCACTCGCTGTCCTCGGCGTAATCAACCTTTTGCGTCCGTTGCGAACGGCGGACTCGAGTGCTTTGGGTCCGACGCAGTTTAGGAGGCGCCGGCACATCCACTGCGTCACTATCAGAGGCAGTGGTTGAAATAACGGGCGAAGCTTTTCGCTTTCTAGTAGTGCTTTGTCTCTTCACGCTAGAGGTGCGTTGGACACGTGGAGGTGCTTTGGAGACAGGTGTTTTCAAGATGCTCTCAGCTTCAGCTCCATTCGGCTGTGCTTCTTCATCGCCGCCCATTTCTCGCTTCTTCGAGAGCGACCCACGGGGGCTTTGTGCCGGTTTACCGCGAACTACCTTTTTGGGCCGTAGCCATTCCTCCATTCCAGGAGGCCAGTAAACGCGCCCTTCAGGGCCGCCCATGCCGACATCTTCGTCAGGAATAGTACGTGGGGGAGGAATCTGACCCTCCAGGTCTACAAAGCCCCCATTTTTCTTGGTTTTCCGCGGCGGCTTGAAAGGCTTGTTCTCGTCGCTGCGAGTATAAGGAACGATATCGTTGAGCAATTCGTGCCCAGGGAGTTTGAAGTTTCTCATGAGCTCAAACACAGCCTGTTCCTTATCTTTAGCTTCAATCATTAGATCCATGGTAGGATCACATGGTGGAAGCGTCTTGACGCGATCGCTATGCTTTCGACGCTGTCGATTCGTGACAGCGGAGGCTTGAGGCTCGGAATAATGCATCTTCTGAGTAATGTTCTTCTTGGTCCAAGTCGCCTTGATTCTATCGTAGATGTTCATGATGTCCAATGTTCCCTCGCGTACCTGACTAGAATCGAAGATAATATTATGATGATGGAAGTCCAGAACAAGGGGTATATTCAATTCCTCGCAAATTGGCAACAAGTCATGGACTGACCAGCTCACGTCATCGTTCTCCAACACTAGTCGGTTTTTAATATCCTTCGACAGGGTCTGGTAGTTCTCCCTGAAGCGGTCCAAGGTGGCTTGTCTATCACCGAACACGCCACCCATATGGAGGATCATAACCGCATCACGGTCTTGCTGCGGGGGGAGGCGGAGAAGCTGCAGCATTTCGGAGTGGTATTCAAGGTCCCGAACGGAACTCTCAAATACTTCTTTCCTAGGCGAACCCAGCTGGGTAAATTGGCCAGGGTGCACACTGACACGATGCCCCAGCTCAGCAACAACTCGACCAGCGTCGGCGAGAACTTCCGAGGCGAATGGAGCAAGTTTGTACCCGTATTCCTTGTGGCTTGCGAACGGGAACATTTCGCTACTTAGTCGCATGAACCTAATGCCGTAGCGATCATTCCACCGTAGAATTTTCACAATATCGCGCGTGTTGGCGAGCCCAAGGGCCTCCACCCATCCTTGTCCTCTTGCGACATCGGGAGTCTGACCCCGGTCTGGGCGGTTTTTTGTCGGATGAGGAGGCTGTGAAGGGTCCTGCAGAGGGTATCGATTCTCTAGTATTGAGGCGATGCGACAGGTTCGAGAGCAAAAGACGGAGGGGTTAGAGTATCGGAGATAAGTATTCAGGCAGGCCTAATCGATATCATTAGATACTGGTCACAGAGACATGTGGATGAATAAAGCACTCACATAGCCAAGTCTCCCTTTCCAGGGTAGAGGCAAATAGCTACTGTGCACGGGCGGGGGCCGCGCCAGGGCCTCTTGAAGCTCCTCTGCTTCCACAGGTACGTCCTCGTCTGACTCTGGATCGAGGTCAGGCCCTTTAACCTGACCATTGGGACGCGCCATGTCCTCCGTCTTCCCCTCATCTTGAGGTACTTTATCGGGTGGCATGACAGGAGGCGCTGTGTCACGGACCAAACTAGCCGGTGCAGACGATACTTGTCTGAATTGGAAGAAGAAGGGTGGTGATGTCGTGACAAGCTTAGTCGCGGAATGTGCAACGTAATTTGCCCCGAAGACACGTCGGCGAAGAACAGGAGCAGATCGACAGGGATGGGGACTCTCTGCAGGTAAAGGTAAGCTGAAGCTTGTTTTCGCCACGCCGATGTACGGGTAAGTTATCCACTGCTGGCCGGGGGGGTGGCGAAGGGTGCAGTGCTGCAAGCCAGATTCCTCGCCGCCATGGAAACATGCGACGGCATGTTGACGGGAAATAATAGCACGAGAAAGCCTCCTCTGCGAGTGAATGGAGGGACGCAACAACATCCAGAAGCGTTCAGAGGAATTGGGGGTAGGAGGAGGTTTATTCGCGAATCCCAAGTAGCGATGCAACGGATAGTGCTGGATCGATCTATCGCGCGATGACCAGCATCTTTTCCTCCGTGTGGAAACGACTGTTGGGTTGGAGTATGAACGAACGATTGTGAGAAAGTAAAAGGCCAAGTTCAAAAGATTACTGTTCGGGTTGCGATGGGGGTGGGGAAGGTCTGCGCAAACAAGGGAGAGAGAAGGATGATGATGATGTTGAGGTTCGCGTTACGTTACGCGTGGCGGCTCGTTTCCCCGAAGGAACTACGACTTGACCTACTGGGTTAGCCTTCCCATGACCACCTGTGCCCTAACCAACACTCACTCCAACCTGGGAATAGCATCAGCCCCCAATTAGACACAATGTATATTCTCAAGGGTTGTCTCATGCCTTCTGACCCAGCCATGGCTACGAGCAATACTATGCAATGCGTCGCCCTGATTTGTGGGCCAGTGCATCCGAGATGAAGTCAATGCCTGAGAGCATGCCAATACTACTGCATTTTCGCTTCCACAGTGTATGCCTTATATTGATTCACTGAGAATGTCCCATTGTCGTGTGTAGGTTCTCCCTGTCTCTGACGAGGCATCGGCCAGCATTCCAGCAGGTACAACCATTATTGCCATCAGAAACATAACAATGGCAAGGTATTCCCCATTCCTTGTTACCATCGCCTGGACTTTCCATGCAAATTCCTTGATTGACATTCCAGAGTCGCACATATAATTAGGATGAGGGCGATTTACCAGGGTGATGGTGTGTTTGTTTGGCTCCCATGCCTGATTTCCCATACGTGTGATCTCATTTGCTCCAAAACTCTATCGTCTGTCTCCTATATGAGCAACGGTCGACCCAACTAGGAGGTCGTGACAAGTTTAACTTCCCCTTGAGACTTCTAGCGTGTCTGTACCAGTTTTGCCGAAGTCCGTTGACATTTTGACTATACATATTTCTGTGTAAGAACCAACTTCTTGCTCAGTGCAAGGAAACTCTTAACGATTGTGCTAGAAAAGGCACAATCTGGGCACTCCGGGTCTAACTTCGCTACAGTTAATACTCTACGGATATACGCAACATGAAGGGGTTGCTGTTCGTATGTGGCCTCTTGGCCACGACTGTCTCTGGCCATATCCAGATGGTCGACCCTCTCCCCATACGCAGCCCCAAGAGCAAAGACCAGACGGGCAAGATCGACTATTCGTACACCAACCCGCTGTCGACAGATGGCTCGGACTACCCTTGTAAAGGATACGCCAAAGATCCATTCAAGTCAGTAGCAGATTACAGTCCTGGTCAGCAGTACACCCTGAAGCTGGAAGGGAGCGCGACACATGAGGGAGGCTCATGTCAAATCGGCCTGTCCTACGATCAGGGTCAAACCTTCCGCGTGATTCACTCCATGATCGGTGGATGTCCTATCACCAAGGAGTATCAATTCGAGATCCCCGCCGGCGCCCAGTCGGGTGAGGCTCTCCTGTCCTGGTCATGGTTCAACAAAGTCGGCAACCGCGAGATGTATATGAACTGTGCCCAGGTAACCATCGGCGGCGGTGGTGGCGGAAACAACCGTAAACAGAACACCAAGCCCATGTCTCGTCGCGACGGGATGGACAGCCTCCCTGAAATATTCCGAGCAAACACCAATGGCCCCGGCCAGTGCAAGACGCTTGAAGGAAAGGATGTCAACTTCCCTCTCCCCGGTCCCTCCAAGGAAGGTAACGCGGAAGGTAAGGGATATGACTGCTCTGGTTCTGCTCCATTCCTCGGCGGCGGCGGTCAAGGAGAACCCAGTCCACCTTCAGCTGGATCCAATGACAACAAGGCCGATAACAACGGAGGCAACAATAACGCCAGTAATGGCGATAATAATGCCAACAACAATGGAGGCAACAACAGCGCCAGCAACGGTGGTAACACAGCCGATACCAACGGGGGCCAACCAACCGCCGAGCATGGTGATGAAAACACTGATAATCGTGCTATCAACGACCCCAAGCCAAACGACCCGAAACCCGCCTCCGACGCCCCAAAGCCGGTGGAAGCCCCCAAGCAAACAGAAGCCCCCAAGCAAACAACTCCAGAAGTAAAGGTAGTACCTCAACCGTTCGGCAACCCACCTACTCCGGATCGTGTGACAGCGCCGGTTGAAAAACATGCCCCCGCCTGGCTGGCCGAGCACGAGGGCTGCGCTCCCAATATCTTGCTTTGCGCGCCAGACGGCACTACCTGGGCTCTCTGTGACAACGGCCACCCCATCCACATGGGCAATGTTGCCCAAGGCACCATTTGTCAGCATGGTGCGATACAGCATGCCCCCATGCAGCCTGCTGCATAGGAGGCTTGATTGACCGCAAAACGGAGGCCATGTTGTAGATGGGGTTCGCCCGGTGCGCGCTCGCGGGGATGCCATGTCATTCTCTTTTTGTTTTGGTTATCTTTTTTTTCCCTCAATAATTTATGATGTATTCTTCTTTCTTGCCACCTATTCATATTTCTCATATTGCCTTGATATTCGTTGATCATGGTTTCGGGGGACAAGGCGGTTCTGTCGGAAGTGTCACGATTTAATGTTTTTACTATAGGAACTTGCGTAACCTGAGAGTTCTTGTGGGAGTGTATTTTATCCTTGCTGCCTGTGATTACAATCTTCAGTGCTACATGATGAATGAAACCATCAATTGGGTTTCAAGCCATCGATATCATCCGTGTTTTCCCTTTTGACGGGAGAGGCAGCGTAATGTTGTGGGCCGCGGGAGATGAAATCGGGTCTATCGCATGGTAGACCCCGCCAATCAGTCCGCCACACGTTCTAGGCACTTACAGTTGAACATTTCAAGGGAAACGCGGTCCAAAAAAAGGAAAGGGAATTTGATTAAATTCTGTACATGTAGTAAAACAACACTCAAACCCAAAATAAACCCCGTTGGTATCTTTATTCGAATATTCATTACCTCATAGTGGCTGCCTTCCCCGCGAGGGAACACGCATGAGAAAGATAGTTGGTGGCAGATGTGTTGCAATCGTAGTCAATCCAATTTAAGAGTCTCGCGTCCACCGTCACAAATCACTCTGGCAGGAGAGCGAGTGTTTGATCTTAGTAGTTGCCTGTATAGGCGGAATTCCCATAGCCGTAGGTGTTCGGCGCGGGTGTAGGGGTGTCGGCAACATTCTTCTTGCCCCCCCAAAAGTTACCAAAGCGACCGCTAGGCTTCTCAGAGGTCTTGCCCAATTCCACATCATTCGGAGTCGGGTGATTCGGCAGCATGTCATCGGAACTAGCGGTTTCGGGGTTGTTCTTATTGCGACGCCAGAATGCACGCCGACGGGTACCGTATGTATAGCCGTTGGCCGGGGAAGGGCCGAAACGCTTCTCACGCTTGTGATGGCGAGCAAAGAGGACCTGAAACAGGATCGAAAGAAGGAAGAAAAATCTATGTTTCAGATAAGAATGTTAACACTGTAGTCTTGACTGTCGGACCCTCTCCCTGTGGATGCTGTGATCTGCAAGGGACTGGCACAACTTACATTCCAATGATAGCAACGGCGAATGTGACTTTCTGCAGCTGACAGGCGAAGCCGAAGGTCACCTTCGATGCAGAGTCGTCATCGCTCTCTCCCGACCCCAGAGGAGTATCGACACGGCCACTACAGGCAGAAGCACCGTCACGGGTCATGACAGCAATGGCAATCATGGCGCCAATAAAGCAGGCATCAAGAAATACCGCTAGGAAGGCGAAGAAGGCAACCCCTCCCAGGCAGCAGGTGAAGAGGGCACCCAGGAGGGCGTAGAGACAGGATGCACCTGCGAGGCCTTCGGTGGCCTTTATCCAGGTCGCGATGGGCTGATCATTCTGGCTGAGCACTGCAAGGAAGTAGGAAAAGATGCCCAGAATGACGGCCGAGTCGAGGAATTGAAGGATCCGGATGGCAAGATTGAAAAAACGGAGAACGACGCCGCCAAACCCCATGCTGATCAAGCTGCGTCTTATGAATCTGGGAGGTGGGGGGGAAGAATTGGCCTAGGTGGTCAAGTAAATATGGGCGTACAAGTATGTGAGGGAAGAATAGTCGAGAGCCAGGGTCTGTTCAGACAGCGGCGGCGATACGGTGATGTTTAATAAGGCTGAAGAATTTTGCAGTTAATTAAACCAGCCATCGAAGGCAGCAACTGTCGGAGTCCCAGGGGACCACATGTGTGTCGCAGCAAGCAGATCGGTGGAGGCATGCTGGCTGGATGTTGCCTGAGAGCTTTCACAGGCTGATCCACCCAGCGACATCCAGGGAATTCGGATGACGATCCACGGGTGTTGCGCATTGGGGAATTCGTGTGATTGGGGGAACAGCGGAGAATGGTCCCTTGGCCACGAAAGAGGGTGCAAGAGTGATGTCAGACAGGAACATCCAGACGGGATCATTGGGTCTCTCAGCCCTGAAGGTGGGGATCACATGGGTGGCTTATGTCATCCAGGTCCATTTATTTTTAGTGCATTACCGGATGAGGTAATTATGCCGGCTTATGCTGGTGTCCCCGCCACAGTCACGCGTTTGCACAGCCACCGACCACTTGGCCTGTGGCTTCGGTTATGCCTCTGGTTATCCATGGATACATCATATACTCGTCCATCTCCATCCTCTCCCCTCTTGTCGTATTCCACACAATCTGACTTTCCTCCGGGCTTATTTTAGATCTCAGGTTAACTCAATTCCTTGGGTTCCATGTTCCATCCATCCACCCATCTAACGCAATCGTATCATTCCTAGATTCTCGTAGTGATCTGATCCGATCCGATCCCGCAAGACTGATGAGGGGGAGATAGTGACTAGTAGAACCTAGGTAGTAATCAACTCCTCCGCATCTGCAGGATTCACTGTTTAATATTTAATAGCCTCTTATCTCCTTTGACTTGGTCTCCGTAGATAACTTCCTGGCTAGGTATCTACAACTCATCCACACACACACCCACAGATATTTATATATATCAGAAAAACAGGATCTCACAATGGGATCAACTGCATGGGAGATAGTCGCCCAAGAGGCTCAGTCTCGTCTCCTCGATTCCATCCCCCCGCAGTGGAGGATTGAGAAAGATAAATACGCTCATCTGACCGATGTAACCGATGTTCCCCGGACGGCTGGAATCCTAACCAAGGAACAGCTCAACATCACCGAATCAACGGCCACGGAGCTCTCCCATCAACTCACCTCCCAACGCTGGACTGCTGTGGAGGTGTTGGAAGCATTCGCAGCCCGTGCAGCGATAGCCCACCAGCTGGTCTGTCATGAACTCCCCCAGTACCCGAATTCAGACTAAACCACGCCATAGGTCAATTGTCTCACAGACTGGCTCCTTGAAGACGGCTTGAAACGAGCTGCAGAACTTGACAAGTACATGCAGGAACATGGCAAACCCGTAGGCCCTCTACACGGAATTCCCGTTTGTCTAAAGGTACCTATCTATACATATATATACACCCACACCCACTGTGGCCAGACTCTACATCATATTTTGTGTATGAATCTTTTCAACCCCATTAATATTATAAGATAGGATACCTACGACGTGAAAGGCTATGCCACAACTATGGGGTACCTCAGCAAAAAAGATGACATCGTCAACCGAGATGCAGCCGTCGTTCACGCCTTGAGAGAAGCAGGCGCCGTATTTTACGTTCGCACAGCCATGCCCCAAACTGGAATGGCCCTCGAAACGTCGAGTAACCTCTGGGGTCGTACGTTGAACCCATTCAACATCCACCTCGGTGCAGGCGGCAGCTCCGGTGGAGACGGTGCCCTCGTTGCATTACATGGAAGCCCGATCGCTCCTTCGACGGATATCGGAGGCTCTATCCGTGCCCCTGCCGCCTTCAACGGACTATATGCCATCCGTCCTACGGCGGATCGTATCCCGAAGGGAGGTATGCAAAGTACCGAGACAGGCCGGCTGTCGATTAAGGTCTCTTGTGGACCAGTGTGTCATTCCATAGATGATGTTAGGCTGTTCACCAAAGTCCTAAACGCGCATCCAGTCAATCGGTATGACGTGACTTGCTCGCCTGTACCGTGGAGAGAGGTTTCTAAGCCAGAGGGTAAGTTGACTGTAGGTGTGATGAAGTCGGATGGGGTGGTTATGCCCCATCCGCCTATTATAAGGGCAATTGAGGACACATGCGAGAAGCTCCGTCAGGCTGGTCATCAAGGTATTTTGGTTAATTATCTAGATCGGTGCTCTCTTGAGTTGACAAGTACCTGCAGTTATTGACTTCACTCCACCTTTCGACTGCTGGGAAGCGGCAAAGACAACAGTACGTGCCTCATACGCCTGTTCATCTCTGTGGCTAAGCGCGCTGATACATGTTTACCTAGTTTGATTTATACTTCCCGGACGGTGCCAAAGGGACTTTGGCCATGGTGGACGCTTCGGGAGAGCCTTTGCTACCTGCGTTTGCCAATCTGCTAGAGGTCTACAACGCCCGCGAGCAGACTGCAGCGGAGTCCCTCAAGGTAAAGAAAGAACCAACAACCCTATTTTTTTTTTCTCTCCCAACGATGACTTATCCCTGCTAGTGCAATGTCCGCCAGCGAGAGTACAAAACTAAGTTCGTCAAAGCATGGGACGAAACAGCTTCGCAGACATCGAATTCTCGGCCAATCGACGTTCTAATCTGTCCTTGTGCTCCCTCGACTAGCTTCCCTCATGGATTCAATGTTTATTGGGGATATACATCGTTATTCAACATGCTGGACTATCCGTCTACGATTTTGCCCGTCTCGAATTTTAGGATCAGCGAGGAAGAGGACCCCATCAATACTGCTTATCACCCTGTTACTTCTAACCCGTATGATCAGGCAAATCACGAATTGTGTATGTTTCGACTTCTAGCATGTGTGGGTTGTTGTTACAGATGTCTGACCTTTTATCACAGACAACCCGAGCCTGTTCAAGAACCAGCCTGTGACGATTCAGGTTGTTGGTCGACCGTTCGATGACGAGGAGCTGATCGAGGCCACTGGTATCATTGATGAGCTATTGAATCCGGCGAATTGAGCTCGAGGGATGTTGGAAAGGCACTTTGATACTCATTTGTTGCCTATGATTGTGCAGCATTGAAGTAGTATCGGAGATAGTCGGCTGTATATGGTCCTAATGTGCCAGATCTAACCTACTTGCGTAGGTTAGGTAGTCTCAAGTATGCATATCGCTCATATTTTCCAAATATAACTTCCATTCTCGGGTAATCCATCTAACAAGGCGAATATTAAGGGTTAATAGGGAGTCTAGAAGTATACGTCGCATATTCCTTCGCATTAACTTTCCTGGATTCACCAGAATGCTGTATAGATAGCACAGGGCTCACAGAAAACATTATCATTGGTTTAATCTTTCCTGTTCAAAGCCTAGGCACAACTGGCCAGGGGTCAGTGCCGTACCCAAAAAGGTACCCCAGCAGTGCAAATTATCATTTGTTGGACGAAGATAACGCCAATCTGATATCATTGCCCCGATATATGATGTGTGGCCAGCTTCCGGAGATATGCTCCAGTCGCACTTCTGACCAAGGACAAGCAAATAAATTCCAGTGGAATTCATCGCCGCGAGGGCCATGATACTGCGAGAACATGATTGTTTCAGTTCTGATACTCTTGGCACATCCTTGCTCAAGTGAATGCATATAGCCATCTGTTAGAGGTGGGGCCAGGGCAAGGCTCCTAGTGTAATGGCGTCATTAATTCCGCGAAAGTCTTGGCCGATCCAAACCAAGCTTATCTTCGTTAGTTGCACCGTACAAAATATCCAAGACGTAAGAGGAAGAACTAGGTTATATAGCCAATCCGATTTGTACTTACGTATGGGTGCTAGCTCCGTAATGGTAGCAAAGAGGGCCCAGCAATAGATACGGGGGTTTGATTCTCTCCTCAAGAGGCCGCTGCAGAAATACCACCAACCATTGCAGTCACGCACGATGATGTCAAATTCTCACGATTCTTCCTCCCGCTCTCGATCAACGAAAGCGCGTAGTATCGATTCTAACCCTTCATTGCGGCGTGCTAGTAACAATACGTCAGAGACATTGATCGTGGACCGGCCGGCATGTCTGATTCGAAATTGCAGTCAGTTTACACCCATTCGTCCTGGCATTAGGCCATGTAAAATGTAAGACACGAAGGACAACCAAGGATTAGAACCCCCAAGCGACAATCATTACTTACTTCGCAAAGGACTCGAGATCTTGGCTGGCAGTTTCTATTGTTGGAATCAGATCAACTCGGCTACGATGAGGTAGCCGTGACAACATGTCTCGTGGCTATGCCAACCCTCAGGCCTATGGCTTCCATCCAGAGGAATTGTTACACACCTATCTGGGCCCAAACCATTTCAGTCAACGCGCCGATGAATTGGGGTGTGGCATTGATGCCAAGTTTGATGGTTTCCTCGTCGACTATTCTTCCAATATATAGCCAGAGAGCAGATTTCAGTCGCTAAAGTAAGGTTAATGATTGTAAAGTCTAGAGACAGTAGGATGGAGCATCTTTCTGTCGAGTTTGCGTACCTCTTCCAAGCCAACTTCCTCATTGGCATCCATTCTGATAAGATGAAATGGGTCTTTGGCGCAATTTCAAATGTTATTATCTCGTATACGGAATTGAGTACTTGACAACCAGAACACAGCGATGAGGGTGTATGCGGAGGAGGAATAGTCTCAACTTATCGCGTCCAACACGCGTCACAATAGAACCGCCGACCGCTGCTGATTGGCTACAGCTAAGTACCCGGAGAAACAGTCGCGCCGAGGCTACATCACGCTAAGCCGTAAAGGAGCATTACCCGTTACGGAATTCTTCTCATAGATGGAGACAAAAAACCCCCACGACTTCGCTCCCTCATCTTACTCAGATCCTTGTGTTTGCCTAAACATCTCCTACTACCCGTTGGAAGCTCAATTATTGCCTCCTTTCCCTCTCACCCTCCGCTTTTTCTCCTCACGGTGTCCTCGGCCTCTTATAACCCTCATCCCACCACCTACTACGACAGCTCCGCTCTCTTCCGCCCCTCTGTCCCTGACCTGAAGCTTATCTATCACCCAAAAACCACCCCCAGACAGGGACCTCTCTCCAGCTTCACAAAACTCTCCTAAAAAAACACAACAAACCCCAAAATGCCCTCCCCCGACGAAGCCCGCTCCGTAGCCGGCGAAGCCCTCGTCGACTTCTTCAGCCAACTCTTCGGCTTCGTGCAAACCATCTTCACCCGGTTCTTCGGCAACCTGTACCTCTCCTTCGCACAAGTGAGCGCCAACCGCTGGACCAAAGTCATTCTCTCGGTAGTAGGTTACATCGTTGCACGGCCCTACATCGAAGCCTGGTTCAAAAAGATGTCGGATCGAGACCGCAAACGGGAGCAAGAGAAGGAAGAAGCCAAACGTGCAGCTATGGGCGACAAGACAGCCAAGGTGTCGGCCAATACGCTGCGTGGTGGTTCGTCTAGCAGCGGCAAGGTGCTGGGAGAAGTGGAGAACACGGATGATGAGGTTGAGGACGGAGAGGACTTTGCGACGGCGAGTGGCGTGCCGGAGTGGTCGAAGAATGCGCGCAAGAGGCAGAAGAAGCTCCAGAAGAATATGGAGGCGGAGGAGAAGAGTGAGCGTTTCTCAAAGGAGCAGATTATGGAGCTTTTGGATTGGAGTGAGTCGGAAGAAGAAAAGGGGGGGAAGAAGTAAATTTCTTTCTCTCTCTCTCTCTCTCTCCTGGATTCTGATACGGGCTTATCTTTTCTCTTTGCCGTTGATTTCCACAGGTGGGAGGACTTTTTTTTTTCACATGGGGCGAACTATATTTTGTAATATCTTCGATTCTTAATATCTTTGTACGATTTGTCGAGTTGCGAGGGGCGGGGGTTCATTTCGTGTTCTTCCTCACACGTTGGTTATGATGATGGCCTTGGGATAAAGCTCAGGAAGATACCATGATGAAAATAGTATAGATAGCTTGGATAATAAAAAGTTACATCGTGAATACCTCAAACGATTGTATAGCTATAGCATCAACTCTGGAAGCTACCATGTCCATGGTTTGGCTTCAGTTAGATTCGTCAATTAACAAGGTCATAATCATATACGTAAACACCCATATCTGAAGGAGTGAAACTCTAACAGCACAGAATCCTAGTTGCCTCTAGTGCAATCTCCGGAGAGCCTCTATCATGACTTTAACCTCATCGACGTTCTTCATCCCCACCGAGTCGACAATGTCCTCTTGAACACTACTCTCGCAGGTCAAAAAGCGTTCAATGAGCTCTCCATCGACAAAGCGGTATGGCTCCTTCGCTTCTCGCACCATGCTGCGGAAACCTCGGAACTCGTTAAACGGCATGCCTCCGAGCGATTCCACTTTGCCGGCCATTGTGGCCTGGAGGCGCATGAGGAAGTCCTGATGTTCTGGGTTAATAATCGCATATAGATAGATAGAGCCTTCGACCTGTTTCCCCCACAAAAACAAAAATTGTCAGCGATGGTGTAGACTCATTGGGGGGGGGGGGGGGGGGGGAATCTTTATTGAGAATACATACCGTTCCCAAGAAAGCTCGGGGAGTCACCGTCACACTCGCCAATTGTTGGATATTGACGGGTCTAATGCGGTTGACCATTTCCCCTAACGAAATCTCGCCGGTGACTTCTAATCGACGTTTGTCATCTTCCTCCACTCCGCTGAGATTGCGGCGTAGAACAATCAAATTCCCTTCTGCGTCGCTCTCTAGATAGGTGTCCTGGCCAATGCACGCAACACCGGTGGCCCAAACAGTCTGGAAGTGACGGGCGACTTCCTTCAAAGAATCAGGTAGTCCGTCTTCTCCCTCTGTGTACTCCACGAGACATACACTCTTCATGAGATCTGAGACAACAACCACATTATCCGTCACGGTCAAATCGACTGGCGCAGTCGAGGTCCTGTAACTCGCAAGTTTCTCCAGTTTCATTGCGCCGAACCTGTTCCCCACGACTCTATAAATGACCACCTAGACGACATGTCAGATGTAAACTCGAAATCATCCGGTGGGGTAACTTACTGTTTTCACGAGAGCAGCGACTATTTTATCATCTAGCATGGCCAGAGCCCGGCATGCCCCTTTGACTGGCAACTCGGCAACCTTGGTCAGCTTTCGGCCATTGTCAACTTCGAATATCAATATGCGGCCACGGATCGAGTCATCCTCTTCGTCATCTAGATACGCTGTGCCCACAACGAATCGGTCCTTGAATATGTCGCGACCATTTTCGTCCTTTCCTGCCAGAAACTCCGCACGTATTACACTCTCCACCAGCTCCTCAGGTCTGAGATCGAAAGCATCCAAACGTCGGAATAAGATTTCGTCGGCAAGCACGAACTGGCTCTTCACTATCTCAGCCCCCTCGTCGAGTTTACGTTCTATCGTTCCAATGCCGAATGCTTTCTCGGAGGGCGAATATGCAACCCTCCGAACAGTTGCACCCATTGGGAGTGTCTGAATCTGAGTGGTCCTTTCTGTGTCAATCAAGGCAATCTTCAGTTCGTCCGAAGTAGCCACGGCAATGGACTCGGGATATGCCTCCGAGTTAAAATAACACACACGGGAAGCACCTTCAGAGTTCACCGCGGAGTAGATTATACGGCCCTCAGAGCCGTAGATCAGACTGGGGTTTTCACACGTTGCGAAGACATTGTGTAAGCCGTTGCCTCTTGGTAATTTTTTGAAAGTCGGCTGTTCAGACCCAAGAATCAATTTGTTCATACCCATTAGCGAATGGTCATTCACATTGAACGAGTATGTGATAACGCTGCCGTCTGCCATGGAGATGAAAAGAGTGGGTGGGCTATCAACAAGAACACTGGCAAGAAGGACAGATCGTGGAAAGGCTTCACCAGCCGGGCCCAGCGATGTCGACTGGACTTCCTCTAGGTTTTGTAGTTTCAGCACAGAAACCTTGGCTAACTGAGGGTATGCAACAATGCAGATGTCAGTAGGTGACGAGGGAACGGTAGCGCCAGAGACTTGACAATCTACACCGAAATCCTTTTGTGTTATAATCTGTGCATCGTTGCGAATATCCAACACGGTCACAATCTCCCCACCAGTGACAAGGATGACCGTCTCGTCATTGGCAGAAGCAGATGTAAGGATCAAATCATTCGGCGGCGTCCATTCATATGTGACCATTCCACCTTCTACCTCCGCAATGAGCACTCTCCGTTCAGTAACTTGCAGTATCCGTCCCCTTGGGAGGTTGGCCGCCAGAAGTGTATTTTCCGAAAGGCTGAGCCCAACGAATTCCTCCAATTCCTCAACCTCCCCGTCCGAGCTAAAACGGAATACGCGGGTCTCGTTGATGAACGTCACAAGAAGCGTGTCCAAAAAGTTCCCGTTGGGCTTAACCTGAAGACCCCACAGATCTGTTATGTGCTCCATTTCGCCGAGAACACCTAACTCCTCCATTCCAACGCCACTTCGCACGCTCCTTAGCGTACCATCGTCAAACGCGCCCGAGCCAGTGACGATGCGAGCTTGTCCGGACGAGAATTCATGCGTTTGGCTTTCACTGGTACGGTTCCCAAGGTCCATTATTGTGAAATCCAGGATGGGCGCGATATTTGACAGCGTTTGAATGATTTCAAATGAGCCATTGCCGACTCGAAGAACTTGGGAATCGCCGTGGTGAGATCCAACAAATATAACGCCACCGCCCAAATATACCAGCGTAGAAGCTCTTGATGTATTTCCGAGATGATCTAGCTTCCATCCTTGAACTTGGTTGTCGGAATCCAAAACGAGCATCAGGAAAAATAGTCGTCCGTAGTCATCAGCCAGTAGCCATCGCTGGCTGTCTACCTGTTCCCATGACACAAAGATGGTGGATTCGTCCAATGGACTGGAAACGATCTCGTTGTTGTCGTCATCTACGTATTTGATCGATGTTTCACCAAGGATGAGAAGACCACCTGCGTACATCAGCCAAAATGATCAATCGTTAGCCATGATGAGGTTACAAACCCAATGGAGCTGGGACCGGAATGAGATGGGAAGCTCCAAGGTCTAGCTCTTGCGCGAAATCTGCCAAATCCGTGAGAGTCGCATCGGCGCCAGTACTGGATGTTGCAGCAGTATACTGCAGCTCACGGACCTTCAATCTCACTTTCTTTTGGTTATCTTCGTACAGTAAAGCGAGACGCGGCAGTCCAGATTGCACATGCAAGAACGCAGACGAGCGCACAAAAAGTTCATCGATCCTAGCCGTTGTCAACTCTCCCAACTCTCCCACCCTCGGCGCGTCAGGACCAGTGGGAACAGCAGGTGCCCTTCCCCTCTTTTTGCTGGGCAGTTGAACGATTGGCACAACAACGACCAGCCCCTCGTAGATCTCTAGCGTCATAAACCGACCGCTAGGATCCATCAAACAGCGATTACCCGTTTGAGACTCCCTTGACGATGGGTCAGATACGTCGACGTAACTTCGTTCCGTGCATATTTGATTGCTCGAGCTATCCCACGACAGTGTGCAGTAGGTGTAGTGATCTGTTCCGACAAATAGGTGGTCTGTCGGGGAGTTCACGGGCGCAGGGAGTCGAGCCAGCATCGTCACCCTGGCATAAAGGGTGCACGACGCAGTGAGATTCAATCCATCAGGGGTAAGAGTATAAACTTCAAGTCGGTTCGCTTTTCTATCGCGGACAAAGCAGGTTTATCAGCCAATGTCGGTCCTCCGTGAGATAGGGTATCCCGATCGCGAAAACGCAAGTCACTTACGCGACGACCAAGCAGTCCTCTTCCGGGCTCATGAACTGCAGTTTCAACGCATGGCGGATACTACTCGCCCGGTGAATCGGCACGACATAGGACATTGTCAAGGCCCGCTAGGTTTCCGCGCGTTAAGGAGTGTAAGTGGATGTTCCCGGGTGGACTTTTTTGCAGTGGAAATGACTGCGGGGGGGGGGGGGGGGGGTCTT
>VCAU01000087.1:64914-97716 GCA_015844325.1 Aspergillus nanangensis | reverse complement strand
CCCCCCCCCCCCCCCCCCCCCTCCGAGCTAGCCTCACCCCGTCAATGCAGCGGGGTGGGTGAAGGTTTGCGGGAAACTAAAATGCTCAGTTATAATCAGTGGGTTGCATGGTTATTCTTCAAGGCGATGTTTGAGACTGTTGATGGGTGAGGAGGTGGAGAGAAGAAAGGATGTAGGATTAGTCGTGCTAGGCTCAATGACGATGGTTGCAGTTCCTTTCCCAGCCAGCTTAACTCCGGGTTATGGCCGGGAGTTCTCTCGCATCCCTCAACACATTCTACATTCTACACCACAACAACCCTCCTCCATCCAGTTGGAGGTCGACCTTTTTGTCACTGAATTACACTTGCATCCCTGTATGAGCCAGCGAGGGAAGAAATACGGATACATACGTCGGTTACTTTACGAGGGGAATCTGTCAACAACATTCTAACCTGTCTATGATTGAAAATATTTATTTGGACCATAATTCTTTTTGAGACGAAATTCTCTATCGACCCCATCCTGTCACCGCTGCATGTGGACATAAACATGTCCAGTAAAATAGACTGAGGAGGGCGTAAGGTAGCACTAAGCATACATCAACCACGCCAAAAATAGAAATAAACAAAACCGGCGGAGTATATATGCAAGAATCATCTAGGCATGAGAAGAAGAAGAAAAGAAAATCATGACACTAAAATGACATAAGCGCAAAAAATTTGTTCATGAAACTCATGACCAGACATCCTCCTGGTAGCTGCCGCTGCTACGCATGTGCTTGACCATCTCTTCCGCTCTTTCAGCAGGGAGGCCACGCTGCTTAGCGATGATCTGGCCAAGGACGAGGTTGACTTCACGAGCCATGTTGGCAGCATCACCACAGACATAGAAGACTGCCTTTTGTTTCAGAAGACCAGCGACCAAGTCGGAGTGTTCACGCAGCCTGTGCTGAACATATACCTTCTGAGCGCCTTCACGAGAAAAGGCAGTGATGATCTGGAGCTTGTCGCCAAGTTGTTCCTGCCAAACCTATATGGGGAAGAGATAAGTGTTAGATACCGTATATCACCAGAAAAGACATTATGAATCGAATTACATACCTTGAACTCATCCTGGTATACAAAGTCCTCTTCGCTCTTGCGGCAGCCGAAGAACAAAACAGTAGGTCCGACATTCTCACCCTTGACAGCCATGGCAGCACGTTCCTGGATGAATCCACGGAAAGGTGCAACACCAGTTCCGGGGCCAACCATGATAACAGGCTTCGAGGGATCGGAGGGCAGTTTGAAGTTGGAGTGGCGGACGTGAACAGGAACATGGATACCATCATACTTGTTACGGGGACCGTTGATCTCGTAGGTCAGACCATGAGCGTCAGGGGAAGGATCGCCATTCTGCTTCTGCTTCAGGGCAAAAAGGTAGTTGGTTGTCACACCCTTGACGATGTGGGAAGCACCAGGCAGACGAGTGGATTCAACGACGGCAGTAATACTGATCTTATCCTTCTGGACCATTGAGGAGGAAGAGATGGAGTAGTAACGGGGCTGAAGCTTGTTGAGACCTTCGATGAGCAGGGAGAATGGAACGGCGGAGAACGGCTTGGAGGTGACGCTTTGAAGAGCCTGAGCGATGGTGAAGCACTTGTTGGAGATCTTCTCGTGGAAGTAGTCCTTGTCGCTACCCAGACGCTGGACTTCAGCCTTGCTCTCCTCATCGGGAGCGAATGCAGCCAAAGTAGACACGAATTGACGGGAGACAGGAGCACCAATTTCCATGTAGTAACGAACCGCGGCATCGTAGGTGGTGGGCGTGGGGATGGGAACCTTGGCAGTGACATCGATGCCCTTGACGTTGATAACAGAGTGACGTTTTCCTTCGATACCAAAAACCTGGAGGAAACGATCGGCCTCGGCACCAGCGTTAGTCGGCCAAACAGCGATGTGGTCACCAGTCTGATAGCTGAGGTTACTTCCGGCGATGCTGATTTCCATGTGCAGGCAGTTACGGTCCTTGACATTGAACAGTTCACGAGATTCGACGATAGGAGCGATGAAGGGATTGTGGGCAGAGAAGGGGCCACTAGGGGTACCCTCAAGGTGCCCCTTGGTAGCCTCACCGAGATAGACCGAGTCATCTTCAGGGGACAGCATTTCATCCTCCGAAACCGAAAACACAGGCTCATAAACCGCATCACGCTCCTCGAGGCTCATAGATTCCGACAAGGCAGCCCACATAGGTTCCTTCCAGGCCAAGAAATCCTCTTCCATTGTACCGGCGCCGTCATCACCTTCACCGGCAGTTCCAATGCGCTGGGCGCCAAGTTTGGTGAGAGAGGAATCCAAGTTGCGAACCATGGCCTGATAGTGCTCATAGGTATTGTTTCCGAGACCGAAAGTGACATACTTGAGGGAGGACAGAGGCTTATCATCGGCGGCAGCACCACTCTCAAAGGCAACGTCGTCACCAGTAATAAATTGATAAAACTCGACGGCATTATCGGTGGGTTCACCCTCACCGTAGGTCGCCATCACGAAGAACACCAGCTTGTCCTCTGGGAACTTATCCAGGTTTTCATAGTCGTAGTCTTCCAGGTCGGCCACCATGGTCTTGAGGCCGAATCTCTGAGATCCTTCCTTGGCCAGTCGCGACGCGTAATCCTCAGCGGTACCAGTTTGCGAACCATAGAAAATAACACAGTTTTTGCCATTTTCTTCCATTTTTTCGACAATATCCCGAGACTTGCCGGCCTTGGCGGCACCGTTCATGGATGAGCCGGAGGCGGCATAAGGATCCTTAGGGACGGCCCAGTAGGTGCCCTTGGTGAAGTAGGCGACGCTACCCACCAGGAGCACGCCGAGCACAATCATATCGAGGGTGTCCAGTTGTGCCATGATTGATAGGCAGGTGGAATAGTATGCGCGTGGGCGAGGGGGGCGAAGGATGGAGGTGAAAATAAAAAGAGGGGGTAAGAATAAGAAGAAGCAGCTAGAAGGCCAGAGATAAGAAAGGGCCCCCTAATTGACAGATCCCTGAAATTGCAAGCAAACAAACTAAACAATCTAGGGTCGTCACCCGCTCGGGAATGTCGAATTTGCCCGAGAGAGAAAAATATGAGGGGATTGTGGGAAATAGAAAGAAAAGAATAGAATAGAAATGAAATATAAAGACGAAGTGAATTATACAAGAAGAAAAAGAAGTAGAAGAGAAAGAAGAGAAGTTGTGGTGTGATCACAGGGAGTCAAAGAGCCGAATCCACCGTCTAAGCCAACTGCATAATTGGGGCCGGAAACCGGAGAAGTCAAGTCAGTCAACGGGGCGGTGGCGGGTGAGCCCAATAAAGGAAAGGGCGCTCCGTAGTCAGCAACAACTTAATGCTGCAAACTGCACGTGAAGAAAACTTAAGTAGGTTAGGAGTAACTTAGTCTGGAGGATCAATGAATATAACGTGCGTCCAACAAGAAAAAAAATCCTGAGGAAAATCCAGGCGGTCCAACCTCGTATATATATACGCCATCCCCGGTGTGGGGGAGATCTCTCATGGCCGACTGTTGACCGAGACGAAGTTTGGATCGGAAGGGGACTTCGGCCCTGCCATGACATGGATACTGGAGGTGGCGGCGGAGTTTGATGGCAAGTGGCCACGATTTGCTTTGGCTTCATATGGGGGATCTCCCGAATACCCTGCCGAAAGCAGTCTCTAGCCGAGTTCCGCCTTTGTAGGCTAGATATGATCTCCTGCACTCTGGGGTTATTATTATTGAGTAATAATAATCATCATTATCATCCCCATAGTAAAAATTTACCTAAGTTAATGTTGTTGTTTTTTCAAAATTTAGGTAAGTAGTATGAATGAACATGCGGTTATAACTAGGACGTGCTACTAGGAGTAGGCAAGAACATATCCTCCATCAGATATACCTTTTAGGTCCCAATGTACCTGTATATATACCTACCTACATATATTTTATTTATATTCCCTCTTTGAAAAATCAATCACCTTCCGACACTACCTACATACCTCTTACCTACTACTCTGTACGCTGGTCACCTTAGAATATACGTAGGTAGTAGCCACTACGTAATACGTACCCACTACCTAATCTACCAATTCGCCCTTCAAGGTGAGAGAGCCTCCAAAAGATCCGTGATTGTTCATGACGGAGGTAATCCCCTAAACTTCCGCTCCGGAAATCTGTCCCCATGTACGGGCTGATTCCGCACTGCTTGATGGAAATATTCCATCCCTAGAAGCATATAAGTACTAGGTAGTACTCCCTCTCACTCATGTACCCACGATGAATATCTTAGATAAAGAGATACGTACATTTTCTTCGTTGTACCCTTGAAAGGCATATGTACTGTAGGTACATTATTCCGGCAACCTTTACCGCCTCCTTCCATAACCAAGTGCACAGCATAACTAGGTACAGAATCCACTTTAAGTCCCAGAGATGCTCGTCCCTACGCGCAGGACACATTCTACACTGCATTTGCCGGGGGTCTCGGACAGCGGCACATGCCCATCCACTCAAGTGCCACCGACTAACCTCAAACCCAGGGAATGTTGCCCTCCCCGCTACCAATCATGGATGAGAATTCCGAGACTGTGACCCCAACCCCAGAGATCCCCAGAAGGCCGAGCGAACCGTTTGACCATTCGGGTAATGTAGGCCAACAGTCTACGGGAGTTGGAGGGGGACTCGCACGTATGACAGAGTAACAATCGACATGTGTAACTAACCAAGGTAGGTACAACAAAGGCACTGGATACCTAAATATCGAATCAGTCTTCAGTCTGACACAACCATTTCTTGCCTTGAGTTATTTATTATCGTCAAGCATCATGTCATGACCAAAGCGATTCCATCTCACGTGACCGTCACTAACAGCCTCAAGATGACCCTGTTGGATGGTATGTTTGGTTACATATAGGTAGATGGGCAGTGCCCAAATGCTAATATTATTGACTATACGTTCGTTATTCAAAGGGGACAGACAATATAAATAACCTCATCATGGTGGATTGCCTCTCCCTCTGTTCCTTAGCCTGGCTTATGTACCTAGACCCTAACTAACTAGTAGGTACTTGAGTTAGGTAAGATAGGACGAGTAGGAAGCCCTGGTACCTAAGTACTGTTCACAATGATAGGTAAATAATAATTTTGATCTCTTGAATACATCTTGGCACTTCTAGTCTAGAAAGACAGTCCGAGTCTACACCAACTTACAATCCCTGAGTTCCCTCGTGGTCTTTAAATTGAAGAGAGGCCCATGCATGCATGCATGATGATGAACCAGTGGTTCCTCGCACAGGACACGAGAGAGAGATCATGGATACCAAAAAACGTAATCGTCTAGGAGGAACTAGTACCTCCTGAGGAGGTGACTACCTACCATGTAGATGGGAATTGGTTACCTTGTATTTTCCTGGGTTGTACTTAAAATGTAGTAGTGGTGGTATAATTGACCATGTCTTGTGTTGACTGCCTTATCAAAATGAATCAAACTTTTGAGATCTACTTGACCCTTGGTTAAGATTCATGTGTACAGGGAATGTTGCAGATTAGTGTGATGAGGGCCTCGACGATACATATATCCGCAATCCAACCATTGAGTGTTTGAGGAGGTTTTCTTTCTTTCTTCCTCATTTAAGGAATTACACTTTTTCGGGTTATTGTGATTTAAGTTGTTTCTATTTATTTATTTATTTATTATTATTAGTAGTATTTTTTTTCTCTCGCCAATCCCAAAAACAAGATCCAGACTATCGGATGGTCTATTGAATGTGCCCATAACAACCCCCTAGACCCCGTGCTGAGCCTCTGCGGTCGCGAACAAAACAACTGCCCGGCCAGCTTCACTGAAGACCGTAGCCTCTCCCCATTCTCCAAACAATCTCCTCCCCCCTTCTCCCTCTTTTAACCTACCATTCCTAGGGCAGATGAGCAACAATGTGCTACTCACATTTGCCCTTTGATTCCTGCCCTCCTCTCAATACGAGTCTCAACCAACATTGAACCTGAGTTGGTTGAAAACAAATGATAGCAGCAGTAAGTTACCCCAACCACACGCCATGTCTGACCAACGTCGCGCGCCGTCTCTCTCTCCCACCAGTTCCATTCGTTCTACATACCAATTACTACATCTTATCGCTTCAATCAATATTTACTCGGTCTATGATGCGAAGTTTCTGACCTCATGCGCGTTTAGTGGCTTCACACCCGTCGATCAAAGCTGGTCCCATCCAGCCAACGACGATGCCCCTCATCCCTGACGAGCCCAACGCAGCGTCGCACCATAACTTTTCATCTCCACCAGAACGACTAGTCACAAGGAGCACTCCATCATCCACCGTTCACAGTCGGGAAACGTCCGCTGTTAGAGGTCGCCCAGCCGATCCTTCCGCCCTAACCCCCTCGACCCTCCAACCTCAGAATCCTCGTTGTGGCCATTCTCACTCCAAGAGCCCCGAAACTTCTGCCGGACGTCCCGGTGCTGGACATGATGCTCCCCTGGAAAGACGTCCTTCAAATTCATACGGTCATCACCGACAAACTTCCATCGTTCATGGGATTCAACACTCTCGCAACCCCAGTTTCGCTACGACCTCCTCTTCGGCAAGCCCGTTGAGCCCGGAGCTGATTGCCTCCTTGGGGCGTGGTGGGGGAACTGACCAGGAGACTGGAGCTCCTGGGGGGCGACCGGAACAATCGGATATGCACGCGATTTATCAGAATCCGATAAACAGCGCCACGAGCCATATGTTGCAAGGGACTTTGAGTACCATCGAGGACCGGGATACCGATGACGCTGGCTCGGGCAGCCCAGCGCATGTCGTTCATCGACGGATGAATTCGAGTGGGAAACCATGGCGTGAACGGTCGCATAGCCGTTCACAGTCGAAGCCTCATGCGGAGTCGAAAACCGTGGGGGAGTACGCCTTGCATCATCTCTTTAATTCTGTAGGCGCATCACATCCAATCCGAGATTTCAAGCAGCAGCTGACCACCGCATCAAGTTTGTTGGCCAAGCGGATAATAAGATTAATCAGGCGATCATGAAGCTGGGAGAGTCAGATGTTCCGGTAGAACAAGTGTGCGGCCCTGGTGCCGATCCAAACTTCGACCAATTAATCTCGGCCCTGGGTCATATCGCACGACAGAAACCCAAGCCGCTGATTGATACCATCATGTTTTGGCGAAAGGCGAAGGGAGATGCTGCCATCAGCGCCAAGCAGTCAGTGAATCAGGTATGTCTTTGAACTTGACCAGAATGGTTCCGCAAACTGATATGCCGATACTGATGATATCAATTACACAGTCGAAGTCACCTTCTTCAGACAATGGCCCACTCATCCGCCGGAATACAGAACCTCCGCAGATGGCCCTTGAAGCAGCTCTGCAAGCTGATAATACTCCCCCATCGAATCCCCTCCTAGCCCGACACGAGGATGTTGTTCTTGCTGAACGGCGTGCCACTGTGTCGGTATATCTTGTTTGCAGAGTCCTCATTGAAATATTTAACCAAAGCAGCCTGGCGTCTATTACTCTTGACATGGCAGAGCGCTTGGAGGACATCGTGTTCGGCCAGCTAAAGACGGTTGATCCCGACCAGATATCAGCATCGCCGCTCCGCATGGCAAACTGGAGAATATATGCACAGTTGCTAGGAATAATGAGCGAATCTAACTTCGTCAGTGTCACAAACCGCTTTTTGGCCGAGTTAGATCGGTATCAGAAGGACGAAACGCTTCGTGGCCCGTCGAAGGAAGGGGACTCCAAAACCGAACTGTTAATATTAGGCATGAGACATGTGCGCCTCCGGACCTTTCCAGATATCTGGCCCAAATCATGCGACTTCATGCGGTCACTGGCACGGTTGTTTGTTGGCGCCCATGGTCAACGGGTCAAGCAGGCCTACTGCTATATCTTTGAGAAACTGCTCTTACCGGTCGCTGCGAACCCAACCTCTGACTTGTCACTCCCCAAGTGGAAAGAATTTTTGGATTTGGTTCAAACTCGCCTTGCCCAGATGCTTACGAAGCCTCGTCACTGGGCAGCTGCCTTTCCCCTTCATGTCTTGCTCCTTTGTGTATCGTCAAAGGAGAACTTCTCTTCGCAATGGCTATCAGTCGTTCAAGGCCTTCCAGCGAGGTTGAAAGATCGTCCAACGAGGGGTCCAGCATTGCAAGCGATGTGCCGGATGCTATGGACCTACTTCTTTCGCCACTCTGATTCACCGACCGTGACCCTTCGGAAAGTTGAGGAGGTAGCAAGAATCGCGCTTCCCGCGGGCAAGAGGTCCTACTTGTCTACGGAACCAGCCGTTGCAGAGCCGTTGATTCAACTGCTACGAATGATTGGGTTCAAACATCCCGATGTTTGTTTTCGCAATATAATTTTTCCCATGATAAATTCCGACCTCTTTCTCTCCGGGAGGGAGCTGAAGATTGAACAAATGGAACCGGAAAAGATGGTTATTGGAATCAGGTCGTTTCTCTCAATAGTCAGTGACCTGGAGAATTGCGATCAACTGTGTCCTCCTTTCCCTACTGGCTCGATCCCCAACCCTTTCACCGATCTATCATCATCCACTCATCTACCCAGACCCCAATTCCTGGCGGATCCACGATTACCGAATGCCCCAGAGAGCCGCGACGAAGAATCACCCCAGCCTGTGAGCATTGCAAGGCTCAGTGATAATGTGAGAAGCTATTATATTCGATTTTGTGAAATCCTGGGCAAAATCACTCTTTTATGTGACAATACCTTCGGAGGACAAGCGGCTTTAGATGAAAAATTCGGTGGTGCGACCCCAAAAACTCCAATATCAGAAGCCTTCAGCTTCGGAAGGCGTGATGACCACCTTAGCACCGTGGACCAAAGACAAGGATTCTATGACTTGCTTCATGTCGCTGTGCAAGCTCTCCCACGGTGTCTGTCGGATCACATCCCATTCAACTCATTGATTAACCTGCTATGTACGGGGACCGCCCATGTTCAGTCAAATATCGCCGTCTCATCGGCAGAGTCATTAAAAGCCATCGCCCGCCAGGCTCATGCGCAACAGGTGACTATTGGATTCGCAAGGTTCATATTTAACTTTGATGCAAGATACTCCACCATGTCTGATGAAGGCATGCTTGGACCAGGGCACATTGAATCAACCCTGAGACTTTATGTCGAACTACTCAGCATTTGGATAGAGGAAATCAAGCAGAAGACCAAGGGGGCTGCCGCAAAAACCACGGTCCCTGATTTAGGAGACAAGCCCGGCTCCGGTAGTCGAGCTCTCCAGCTAGATCTGTCGAGCGTTCTCGCCCATGTCGAGGAAATTGAATCACATGGCCTATTCTTTCTCTGCTCCCAGTCCAGAAGAGTCCGGGCCTTTGCTATTACGGTCCTGCGGCTGATCACGGAATTTGACAGTGCTCTTGGCAAAGAAAACACAAGGATCATCAGGATTCTGGAAGCAGATTCTCAACAAATCCTGGATGTCAACGACGAACAATTGACTGTTGCCGAAAGAAGTCGAATCCAGAAAGGAAAACGGAGAAGTGTGTCACAGAACACGCTCATCGAGTTGTGTAGCAGTGAAGTGTCGTATGACTCGACATTGTGGGCCAAAGTCTTCCCGAATATCATCCGGATAAGCTTTGAGACATGCCCCTTCGCTGTTACGCTGGGGCGGGAGATTGTTTGTGCAAGACTTGTTCTGATGCACAAAACGATAACTGCTCTTGCTGAAACCCCTCAACACCCACAATATGCTCCCATGGATGCCGCACAGGCTCGAATGTTGGGCAGGAACAACATGACCGCTGAGATCCTAACCGAACAATGGAAGCTCTACTTGGTTATGGCTTGTACCACGCTGAATAGCGTAGGAGCCCAGTCTCAAAGTCAGTTGGCAAATGCCCAGCACGCCCGAAAATCATCAAAAGGAGCGCATCAGTCTCAAGATAAAATAAGCTCTGCTAGAAGCCTTTTTGCATTTGTCATTCCGTTACTATCCGCTGAACGTGCTTCTATTCGAAACGCTATCGTTGCTGCCTTGGGATCCATCAACAAGAATCTTTACCGTACATTGCTGGAATCTCTGCAATACGCCGTAACTACATGCAACGAGGAAGCAAAGATTCGCATTGGAACGCATCATCGGTCACCCAGTAGCCCCAGACGGAACCGAAGAACGGATAGGCTACGAACAGAGGTTACGCACGTTTACAAACTCACATCACATTTCTTGCGGGAGCCCGAAGTATACAATGACGACTGGATCGTCAATAATTTGGTCACTTACGCAAAGGACCTGCGGATATTCTTAAGTGACGCTGAAGTACAAAATGATTGGGAATACCAAAAATTGCGCTTTCACTTCTGCGGATTGATGGAAGAACTTTTCGAGGGCGTAAACCGTACGAAAGATCCGCCTCGATGGATTCCCTTTGAGTCCAGAAAGTCTGCATTCTCCCTTATGGAAGATTGGTGTGGATTCTCTCCGAATCAGACACAAATATCCCAGCGGGAGGATCATATGCGAAAATCTGCCATTGCACAACAACAACATGAAGTTGGCGAGTTGCGTAATGCTGCAGCTGCCATGGAAATAGAGAAGAAAAATCTTCGTGCTGCAGCTCTGAGTGCAATGGCATCCTTGTGTGTAAGTAGTGACTCCTCTGGAGCCTTGTTTGACCATCTTGCTGATCTTTTTTCTTTCTACATAGGCGGGACCAATCAGTATTACCACGGAGAGCGGTGCTGTACTCCAGTTTGATGTCGGGCGAATGCTCTCATGGATTGACATCATTTTCAATGCGAACAGCGACAAGCTAAATGCAACAGGCCGAAGAGCTCTCAAGAACTTGATTGTTCAAAATAAAGAGCACACTTACTTGTTGGAACGATCAATAGAGATGTGTTATATTACTGAACGACCCAAGCCTCTTGAAAGCTACTTTGAAGTGGTTACCGAGGTTCTTATATCCCATACTGACTACCAACTTGGTTTCTGGAGGATCTTAGGGGCTGTCCTGGTCACCCTCGGGAGCCCAAAGCGAGAGATAAGGATGAAGTCCGCAAAACTACTTCGAACCCTGGAGGAACGTCAGCAGAAAAATTCTCGGCTTCAAGATTTCGACATTAGCATCTCCGACAAGACGACCGCAGTGTATAAGCTTGCCCAATTTGAGACATCTAAGCGCCTAGCAAAACAACATTCCGACCTTGCTTTCACCCTGTTCTCCGAGTTCTCTTTGCATTTTAAAAATCTGCGGCCTGATAGCCAGCGAAATATGGTAGCTGCCATTCTCCCCTGGGTCCAGACGATGGAATTACAAGTTGATCCCAATGGTGGGCCCACGGCTCGATCATACATGCTTCTCGCGAATCTATTTGAGATAACCATTCGCTGTGGAACTATCCTTCCCAATGAGGTTCAAGCCCTCTGGCAAGCATTGGCCACCGGTCCTCATGGTGGAAACGTCCAGTTAGTGCTCGACTTCATCATCAGCTTGTGCTTGGAGCGGAAAGAACAAAATTTCGTGGAATATGCAAAACAGATCATCGTTTTCTTGTCGGGGACACCTGCAGGGTCAAAAGTCATAGAGTTCTTCCTGATGCAGGTCGTTCCGAAGAATATGGTACAAGAGAGAAAAGACATCACTCCTTCTCCTTCCGATGTAAAAAGTTTGCCCTATGTCACTGATCTGGCCGCCGTTCTTCCAGTTGGAAACAAACAGGCAGGGCTCTCTCTTGGGCAAGTTGCGCTCATATTCCTTGTTGATTTGATGGTCGCCCCAGTCACTCTACCCTTGGAAGACGTCGTCAAGCTACTACACGTTGTTCTCATTCTCTGGGATCACTACACGCTTGCTGTGCAAGAGCAGGCGAGGGAAATGCTTGTTCATTTGATCCACGAGCTAATTGCTGCCAAGATCGAAGATGAAACCCCTGAAGGGACTAGGCAAGAAATCGAAGACTTCGTGGAATCCATTCGCAAGAGTGATCTCAAAGTAGTATGGGAATATGAGGACGTCGGTGAGAAAGAAGAAGGTGATGATGGAAGCCGCGTACCACCCTCAATGTCCAGTGTCACCAGCCAAATTGTTCGTTTCTTTAGCCTTGCATATGAGGGAATTAATGATCTATGGGCAAAAGAGGCACTGAACTGGGCCACATCATGTCCAGTACGCCATCTCGCCTGTCGGTCCTTTCAAGTCTTTCGCTGCATTTCCACTTCTTTGGAGGCTAGAATGCTTGCCGATATGCTGGCTCGACTATCCAACACCATTGCAGACGACGAGGCAGACTACCGAACATTTTCTATGGAGATCTTGACAACTCTGAAGATCATCATAAGCTCTCTAGCGCCAAGCGACCTTCTGCGCTATCCTCAGCTGTTTTGGACTACCTGTGCCTGTCTGAATACCATTCACGAGACGGAGTTCATTGAGAGTATTGGCATGCTGGAGAAGTTTCTCGATCGAGTTGATCTGAGTGACCCAATGGTCGTGGCGGAGCTCATCAAGGGCCAACCTCCTAAGTGGGAAGGTGGCTTCGATGGCTTGCAGGACTTGGTATATAAGGGGCTGAAATCATCCGAATCTCTCAATCGGGCACTTGATGTCTTGCATCGCTTGAGTGGTCTTCCCAATAATGAGCTTATTGGAGATGGTAACAGGTTGCTCTTTACTATATTGGGTAACTTATCTCACTTCCTTCACCACTTTGATACTTCTGATGACGATCCAAAAACCCTCGCACGTGCCACAATGTTAGCCCGTGTTGCTGAAGGCGAGGGGTGTCCCCGTCTGGCGGCTTCCCTGCTTGGGTTTGCGAACGGGCAGTATAAGGCGGAGAATGATTTCTTGAACCATATTGTCACTGAAATTCGCTCTTACTTTTTTCCACAACAGGATGTTCAAAGCTTGATCTTCTTGATGGGCTTGCTGACGAACACAACGCATTGGTTCCGGGTCGAGGTCATGAAGATACTCTGCGTGCTCATACCGGAGGTTGACATGCGTCGGGGAGAAGTGACCTGCCATGGGCCTGACCTGATTTCCCCCTTGTTACGACTCCTGCAGACGGACCTTTGCCCCCAAGCTCTACAGGTCATGGATCACATAATGACGGTCTCTGGAAACCCAATGGAGCGCCATCACCTTCGAATGAGCATGGCCTCTTCATCGTCTTCACGAGCAATTCGCAAGGAATATGAGCGTATCCAAAGCCTTTATGGTATACCAGAGCCTACAGGGTGGTCTATTCCGATGCCAGCTAGCCAGTCGAGTATTACGCGTCATAACGTTCATGCGGTGTTCTACACTTGTGCCGAAGTCGACCGTGTGGAGGCCCAGGAGACTGCTCCATCGGAAGTGGAGTTCCACGCAGACGAGTACAACGATTCCTTCTTTGCGATGCGGGCCGACACCATGAAGTCCATCGACACACAAACCGACGGCAATATGGGAGATATCGTTCAGAAATTAGATAGCTTAGACGACTTCTTTGAGGAAACCGAGATAGCCCACCCTGCGTTTGATATGATGCCCGAATCTGCACTACGAGGGTTTACCGGTGCTTATGTTGATACCAGCGCTCATCTTTACGACCAGCAAACGGCGCCTATTCTCCGCAAGTCCCTTGCGCGAACCGCTTCGTCCTCTTCCTTCCACAACGGCCTTGCTGAATCCCGCCCTTCCAATATGCGATTTGATGGATCGGGCGTACACTCTCCCGGTACACTGACACCACAGGCCTCCACACAAACTCTGCGTCCCGTATCACACACTCGCTCCGTCACTTCTCCCGTTAATCATCTATTCTCCCCGCCATCCGCCAACACACACTTCGCCACCCCACCGATTGGTTTTAGTGAATCGGCATTCTTGTCGGACGATGAAGTGGAGGAAGGGGGGCCTTCGGATTTCGATGAGCGCCTAGTGATAAACAAATCTACTACCATGCCCCATCCGATCAGCCAGACCCGAAGCGCCACGGATGGGTCTTCGTCACTGGAGTCGATGATTCGCAGTGGCATGCGTCGACTCACTGGTGGCACGGCTACTAGCCGGGAGAAGGAGCGTCAGCGGGAGATCATCCGAGCGCAGCAGCGAGCAATCGGGCAGCCAGCGAGCTCACCCCGTGTCCCAAAAGTACCAGCAGAATATTTGCCTGGACCAGCGAGCAATCCAACATCGCCAGGACAGTAAGAACGGATGATTTCCGAAAGGAATATATATCATCGTAGTTATTATTATTTTCTGTCCTGTGAACCGGCCTTGATAACTTTTTTTTTTGACTATTTTTAGCCCATCTTACATTTTGTCTATGGATAGTATGCTCTGGGAGCGTTTTCCACGCAGTTTTTTCCTACATATATACATCCATTTACATAGTCAGCTTCTTCATCATCATCATACCTATACCTATATGCACTGGGAGCATGGTCTTGTTTTTGTTTTTCCTTGTTTGTTTTTGTTTTTTTTTGGTTGATTATATATTATAATATTATATTAGATCTATATATATATATATATTGTCACTAGTGATGATGATGAGGATGATGATGAGAATGAATGATGTGTATAGCTCATATCCAATCCCTTTCTAGATCCCTTGCGTCGTCCGCTGGTTGGTCACGTGACTTACCGGTTCTCGACGCTCCGTCACCATTCCCGTTAAGGATTTCCCCGCGTTTAGGCTGAGCATTTCCCCAGCCAGGCCCGAGGGATTTATTGGACTTCATGGGGGATCCGCTTCTTTCCGAGGGTTTCCATCCATCCCATACTCCTTTCCTCTTATTATTATTATCATCCCTAACAGTACGTACCATCTTCATATCTCCGCTCCTCTTCTCTCTTTACATACCTCACTTGATTATACCGATCGAGTATCTCCCCGACCTCCCTCTCCTGTTATCACAATGAGTGTCTCTCCTGCTTTATCCCTCCCACTGCGGAGGGTACCTGTCACCAGAACACTGCCCTCCGCGGTGCGTCTCTCCCGTTTCCATCCCCGGGCCTTCTCTACTTCTGTACAACGCGATGCCACCTGGGGATTTATTGGTCTGGGACAAATGGGTATGTTGTTTTTCTCTTTTTTCTTCTATTCCGACTCGAATTCGAAATACCTCGGTCATCATGTCCTATATATGCTTCTGAGCAAAGTGGGGATCGAACATGGGTGGGGGAGGCAAACAACGCGGACGAAGCAAGCATAACTATGCAACAGCGAACACATATAAATCTATAATTTTCAAAGAAAATACACCACTAATGGATTTTATTTAAAATATATAGGCTACAACATGGCAAAGAACTTGCGCGCCAAGATCCCTGCCACTGATACCCTGATGATCCGTGACGTAAATGAAGATGCCTCCAAGAGGTTTGTGAAAGAGATCCAGGAGATCGCCCGAAGCAGTGGTTCCGAACCCGACTCCCTGAAGGTTGTTATTGCTGAAAATGCACGGGATCTTGCGGAGCAGTCGGTAAGTACAGCCCGACATGTCATCGCTTGAGGAAAACACCTCCCTATAGCAAACTATGCGTTTGATCCTCAAAACTAACGGTGGAAATCTGGCAGACAGTGGTCGTAACCAGCCTCCCGGAGCCAGAGCATGTCAAAGATGTCTTCCATTCAATTCTTCGACAAGGAGAACTACCTGCTTTGGAACAAGAAAGACTATTTATTGATACTTCAACAATTGATCCCGCTTCAAGCAAAGAGCTTGCAAATGCCATTCATACGACGCGTCAAGGACGATTTGTCGATGCGCCCATGTCTGGCGGTGTCGTCGGTGCCACCGCGGGTACGCTCTCATTTATGTTCGGCGCATCCTCGCAAACCGGGCAACTTGTTGAGCGAGTCAGGTCAGTCTTAATGCTTATGGGCAAGAAGGCATGGCACATGGGCCCCCCCGGGACCGGAGTTTCTGGGAAACTCGCCAATAATTACATCCTGGCAATCAACAACATTGCCACCGCAGAGGCCATGAACCTCGGCATTCGCTGGGGTCTGGATCCCAAGACCCTGGCCGAGATGGTGAACACCTCCACTGGTCGTTGTTGGCCGATGGAGATCAACAACCCCGTTCCTGGTGTTGTGGAGACGGCGCCAGCTTCCCGGGGATATGCAGGTGGATTTGGTGTCAGCTTGATGAACAAGGACCTCCGACTGGCCCTCTCTGCCGCAAAAGATTCAGGCACTCCGATGGCTCTCGGAGATATCGCTCGCAGCGTATACAACACCGTTGAGGAAGAACACCGAGGCAAGGATTTTTCAGTGGTGTACAAGTGGCTGCAGGATAAATCAGAAGCTAAGTAACAAAAAACCAAAAAAATGTTTTGTTTTTTTCCATGAGCGCATACCATTGAACCCTGCAACTCTTTTTTCTTTTTTTTTTACTGCTACATTTTCGGGCGATTGACTGCCTCTTTGGCCTGTCTTCTGCGTTTCTGCTGTTGCGTTCGGCTCTGCTTCTTGTGGCATACCGCCACCATCATAGATTGGGTTTCAAAGAGAGTGTGTCACTATTCGATGGATACCCCCTTTCGCATTTATAGGTATCTCACTCAGGATGAGCAATGCAGGCGTGAGTTATTTCCTACATATGATGATGTGCTTCTATACTAGGTAGGATATAGGGATCTGCTCAATAAGGAGATGAATTGATGTTATTATTTTCCCCCAAGATGTATCATGAATGGATTGGTGAAGGTGTTCACTCTAGCTGTATGCTATACATTCACCACGGTAGCGTCAGGGTTACGCTGGAAGGTTGCGCCTGCCTAATCGATACTTGCTATACCAACACTCTGTGAGTGATATCACATGTCGGCCTCTCTGGCTCCTTTCAGGCCTCATCTTTCAGGCCGTCGACACGATGCGATTGTGCTTTCCTTAGTTTTTTCTTCACTCCCTCCTTCCTTTCGTGTCACTCTTCTTTTCCTTCTTTCCCCCCCCTTCTCATTGACCCTCTCATCCCTCCTCTTCCTCTGTTGTCTCCATCATCATCCATTTCATCTTTCATCCCACCCTTCCCCCATCATCAAGCCCTAATTATTGGACTGCCTTCTTTCGTCTTCTCCAGCTCTCCCCTTCATTGTCTTACGGCTTTGTTGACAAGGAAAGTGATTTTACTCAGTCTTCCAGTCGTTCCCCATCTTTCCTGCTTACTCGAGGGTATATCCTTCACTTGACGTGAGTATATGCATCACCAGCTTCATGCATCCAACCTAGGCCCAATATTTCAAATCCACACTGAACAAATCCAGTAGAGCTGTCACTATGCCTCATCATCCCACTTCTGAGACGGGCCAGACCATTGCAGCTCAGCCCGGACATTTTGCCCATGATGCTCGCACCGGAATGGCTCCTATCTTTGGTGCACTGAACATGCAGAACCATCGTTCTGGCCGCAAGTACGGTAGTATTGAACTCGCAGGTCCCCAGCGTGGTCCCTATCAGAGCCCTCTGGTCATTCCTCCCATGTTTTTACCCCTCTCCCCTTTCCCTCCTACCGCAGTTCCCACTACGGAGCAAGTCGGCCAGATGCCATACTTGCCTACTAGTCTCTATCCTTCTCCCGGCATGTGTCCTCCCACAGTACAGGGTTATCCCCTTCCGTACTTGATGAATGCTCATGAAGAGCAAAAGCCTGTGGTTTCTGCCACTCATGATTCGGGAAACCACGCCGAGTACTACGGTTCCGGCCTCTCAAACTACCCTCTGAACACTCTTGCCCAGCTGGGACCGGCATTACCCTTGCAGATGATGAAGTCTACTAATGGCTATATCCTCCAAGACCTCGAGAGTCTGACCCAACAGGATCCTCACATTCCGCGTGCCGTGCCGGCCATGTGGACCAACCCTTCGGAACTAAACCTAGCCAAGTGCCTCGAGAATCGCGAGGGTATAACTAATGTCTACATCAGAGGCTTTCTTCCTGAGACCACCGATGACATGTTGCATGCTTATGCATCTCGCTTCGGCAAGATTGATCGGTGCAAGGCAATTGTGGACCTTGACACTGGTCTTTGCAAAGGGTATATATGTTCCCGTTTATAGCATGATTGGTACTAATTCTTATATGTAGCTTCGGTTTTGTCCAGTACTTCAATTTTGAATCCTGTGAGAACTGCATTCGCGGCTTTTACTACTTGGGATATCAGGCTAGCTTTGCCCAGGTACAGTGACTTATCCTCTTTTTACAATACTCCTGTCGCTGACATGGTTCAGAAATCGCGGAATTCTCGCCTCAAGGACCTAGAGGACAAGAATTCGACTAATATCTACTGTACCAATCTTCCTATTGATTGGACTGAGGCTGTAAGTTTCCCACAATCCACCAAAGGCCCACACCTAAGGTGGTTAACTAAGTCTGCTCGATAGGACCTTCGTCGCCATTTCGAGCCCTTCCGTGTGGTTTCCGAAAAGATTAGCCGTGCCGAAAAAACCGGCGTCAGCAAAGAAGTTGGTTTTGCTCGGTAAGTGTACCCTGTCATTCTGTGCTGATACGTCCTGAACCAACATGACCTGCTAGCTTCGAAACTCGCGAGATCGCAGAGAAGGTGTTGTCCGATTTCCACAATCTCGTGGGCAATGATGGAGTGAAGTTGCTTCTCCGCTTTGCCGATACGAAGGCGCAGAAGTTACTCAAGCAGCAGAGCAATGAACGTCGTGCCTATCGCGCGGGAGAATACAACTACTCGGTTGAGGTGGTTCAAGGCGGCTCCACTCCCTCGCCGTCTTTGAATCACCTTCAGCAAGCTACATCTCATTTCAGCCCTAACTCCCAGAGTAGTTATGTGTCTCCCGTGGGCGTTACGTCGACTTGGACTCCTGCCACAACCATATCTCCTTCGTGAGTTATCCCAGTATAGTGTTTGATAATCTCTGGGAGTACTGACCATAGAAGCAGGTATCCCCTGGTGAAGAACCAGCCCGGCAACATGCGCCTCAATTCGTGGTCCGCAAAGAACAGTCCCGGTGGCCCGGAGAATACCCCACTGTATCGCGGCCGCCTCTCCACAAATCGCCCCGGTTGGGCTGATAACACCTCTGGCGGTTCCAAGTTGGGTCTTGTGGGCGCCCCTTGCGGTGGCCTTCGCTCCGGCCCAACCAGTCCTCGGAAGGAGAACCTCAAAGCGGACTCCCTATCCCCAGTTTCTTCCCGCAAGTCAATCCGCGTGCATTCTCCCCGTTCGGTCGTTTAAGATATCCTGTTCCCACTTATCGACTATGGCTTTTGCTCAGGTATTCCTACGCCAGCAGTTTTCCCATAGCCATACACACGCATATGCTTCTACGCCTGCATTTATTACAGACAAATTGAATGAACAGGGGGCATGGTCGCTCTCCGTTTTTACTTTCCTGTTGCAATTTTGTCGGGTGTCTTGAGCTTTTGAGGTGTTTTGTGAGTGTATCTTTTTCTCGATTTCTTGATAACAGGCGACTTCTATGGTCAACAGAATGCTTTACATGTACAATCCACATTTGTCAGAGCTTGGGCGCGAATTGTCTCAAACCAGAGGTTTAAATCAGCTGGGGAAGAATGGAAAAAGGCAAAGGTGGGAAAAAAATGGAAAACAGGGGAAACCAAAAAAAAAATTTACAAGAGAGGAAACGGGAAAAAAAGGAGGAAGAGCGGAAAGGAGTTTCAAAACGTTTGCTATTTTCTGTATCTGTCTAACGGTGCATGGTCTTCTTCCACTATGCAACACAGTCTAAAATGATAAGATGTTTCACCAAAAAAAAAAAAAAAAGAAAAGAAAAGAAAAAAGAACGACCATCGTAAGGCTCAGTTGATATAGTCAGCGCGTAACTGTATGTAGAATCAAATCTATAGTTTAATAATGAACATGAACATGGCGGTATTTCACCGGGAACCGAACCAAGGACAAGAATGAGAGGTAAAACGACATCAAACCATAATATGATCATAATCCCATCCATAATGGGAGATGAAGCTAATTGCTCAGTAACGGGGGCAAAATCAATTACGCCCTAGGCGCTCCTCAAGATCTTCGGTCAATTCGTATGCCGGTCGGTATCGGTGATTCTGATCCTGGATTGGGGACGAATCAATGCGTAGTTTGGGGTTAGGATGTGTATCCATCTGGCCACCCAAGCTCGTGTACCCCTGATCATAGAGGGGACAATACCGCAGACCGAGGTGACGAATGAAAGCCCAGATTTCAGCATAATGCCAATCAATGACGGGATGAACCCGGACAAAGTCGGGCCATCCATGATCGGTGCGATCAAAATGGGTCAACTTGGCGCCGTGAGGATCGGTCCGACGCGTCCCCACAAAGATGGCCTTCACGCCGGGATTCAACGAGAGGTAATTCTCGAAACTGGACCGCAGAGTGGACCGCGGCGGGTCGGTCGTATACTTTATAATATCGAGATGGTAAGCGTGGGCTGACCAGCGCACGAAGTCCTCCACAGTGGGGAAGGGGTCCGGTGGGAGGGCGTAAATTGCGGGGAGAGAGGAAGGTGCGGCTGTACTGTCATTGCGGATGATGGGGTGCAAACTGGCGAGGAAGAGGACGAGGAGCACGAGACAGTCTTTGCCGCCGTTGTAGGAGAGGGAGAGTTCGTGGAGTTGGTAACGGGTGAGGGCTGTTGCGGCTACGTCGAGGGAAATGCGGGTTTGGCGTTGTACGGCGGCGAGGAGGGAATCCGGAGGATGAACCTCGGCGAGGAACGAGTGGATTTGGGTGTGGCATTGGGCGATTATGTCGGCGAGGGATGTGGTTGTTGGTGTTTGGGTTGTTGATTCATCTCGGTCTTTTTGTGATGGAGGGTTGTTGCTGTTATATACTTTGGAGGGGGTTGTGAATATGGACAAGCATGGGGGGGCATTCATGATATTTGCGGTGCCATTGAATTGATGGGGGGAGACCGAGTCGGTCATTCTTCTGGTTGGGGAGGGAGAGGGGGAATTTGGTTTGGTTTCTTTTTTTTTCCCTTTTTATTTCCGAAGGGGGGGGGGTATGATCCACGAAAAGAAGAATATTTATTTATGTCGAGATGAAGTTGGGTGGAGAGAGAGAGAAAGTGAGTGAGTGAGTTGTGTGGGTGTGTGAGAAAGGGAGAAGGAATCTTCTGGTCCGAAGACACTCGCCCCGCCCCCCGCATCGCCCCGTTGACCGCCCGCTTATCGGCGTATGAGCGTTGCGCTATTATGGCCGCATACTCCGGTTGGATTAGGAACATTTATTTATCTTAGCTACCGCCGAGGTGGTTTACGTATAGATACTGGTAGAGCCATGCAATGGGTATAGATGCCCAAGGTGTATTAAGCATCAAGGATATATAGATAGGTAGTAATTTAAGTAGATAGTAGCTAGCCCCCCCAATCCCCTTCACCCTCATCCTAACACCTTCATCTTCTTTTTCTTCTTGTCACCCTTCTTATGCCCCTTCTGCCAGTCCCGCCAACTCCCAATTCGCTCCTCACGTGTGTCTTCCCAAGCTTTATCCTGGTCACGTTTTCTTTTCCGTGCATCAAGCTCTTCCTCTTCTTTACGTCGTTCACGTCCCTCCTCCTGAAGTTTCGCCTTGGCCTGTCTTCGTCGACGTGCTTCCTCCTCCAGCAACACATGCACTGTCTTCGCACGCCATTCTTTCTTGAACTCTTCGGTCTTTAACTCGGGCGAGTCGAGATTATACTTGTGTTCGCGGATCAAGAGCCGTCGCGCATCAGCAATGCATCCGTCCAGATATTCGCGCTCCTTCTCATCAAGCAATGATGTTTGAGCTTTCTTAAGTCGGTCGAATGCATCTGGGGCTGCCGGGTTTTTCGTCTTATCCGGATGAATTAGGAGGGATTTTTTGCGGTATTGGATTTTGATGTCTTTCTCTGTGACTCCAGGTTGGAGGTCGAGGACGGCATAACTATGACGATAGATGGGTGCGCGGTTAGCTATGACTGCGTGTAAAAAAGTCTTGTAGCATTTATTTGGGTAATAGAGGAAGTTAGGACTCACGCGTCTAGGGTAAAGGCCTTGCGAATGCGGTCAATCTCTGCATCCTGTGGTGTCGGTCAGCATTGTGGGACATTCTGCTACAAATTGAGCGAAATTTTTAACCTTGGTGAATTCGGAGGCCTCTCTTTCGAGAGCGTCGAGGGTGTCTTGTTCGTCGCTAGACGACATTTTCCTCTAGCAGGGGATTGGGGAGTTCTAAGGGTTAATGAACAAGAAAGAGAGGGAATTGGTCGTATGTCCGCGATAAGATGGCCCATCTTATCGCCCGCTGACTCAGCGAGCCCTGGCTGGCAGAAAAAAAGGTACGCTCACCGCCCAAGGCTTCTAGGCCGAAAAAAAAAATGGAGGCGGACGACAATAACCAAATAATTAATTATACGAAACATTCCTCTCCCCCCAACTCAACAGTAAGTATCTACAGCTTTCTGAAAATAGGGCCCAGAATGGCTCAGTCAAACGGTCCGCGTAATGGGAAACACGCCAAATCAACCCAGCGTACGAATTCGTTAAAGCGCAAGCGCGTGCAAGAGGACTTCTCGTCTCTTATCCAGCGAGTCGAAAATCTGGACCTTAAAGAACCCTACAAGGCCTTCACCGATCTGCCCTTGTCAGAGCCGACACTCTCGGGTCTTACATCCTCCCATTACAAACACTTGACGGACATTCAGTCCCGCGCAATTAGCCACGGATTAAAGGGCCGGGACATCCTGGGGGCCGCGAAGACGGGTAGCGGCAAAACACTGGCTTTCCTTATCCCGATCCTCGAGAACCTGTATCGCAGACAGTGGGCCGAACATGATGGCCTGGGCGCGATGGTTCTCTCGCCGACCCGCGAGCTCGCTATCCAGATTTTCGAGGTCCTGCGCAAAATCGGTCGCTACCACCACTTTTCCGCCGGTCTGGTTATCGGCGGAAAAAGTCTGCGGGAAGAGCAGGAGAGACTGGGGAGAATGAACATCTTAGTCTGTACGCCTGGTCGGATGTTGCAACATCTCGATCAGACGGCCATGTTTGAAACATATAATTTGCAGATGTTGGTGTTGGACGAAGCGGATCGCATCATGGACATGGGTTTTCAGAAAACTGTGGATGCCATCGTCGGTCACCTCCCGAAGCAACGCCAGACGATGCTTTTCAGTGCAACCCAGACAAACAAAGTGTCAGATCTGGCTCGGTTAAGTCTCCAAGACCCCGAGTATGTCGCTGTGCATGAGACGGCATCCTCTGCAACCCCCTCCAAACTTCAGCAGCATTACGTTGTTACATCCTTACCCCGGAAGCTTGATGTCCTTTGGAGTTTCATCCGAAGTAATTTGAAGTCGAAGACAATAGTATTTATGTCGTCTGGCAAGCAAGTGCGCTTTGTTTACGAGGCGTTTCGACATCTGCAACCCGGTATCCCGTTGATGCATCTCCACGGTCGTCAAAAGCAGGGTGGTCGGCTTGATATCACCACTAAATTCTCGCAAGCAAAGCATGCAGTACTCTTTTCTACAGATGTCGCTGCTCGTGGCTTGGATTTCCCAGCTGTCGACTGGGTCATCCAGCTGGATTGTCCCGAAGATGCTGATACGTACATTCACCGTGTTGGTCGAACGGCCCGGTATGAGCGTGAAGGTCGTGCCGTGTTGTTCCTGGATCCTAGCGAGGAGCCCGTGATGTTGAAGCGCCTCGAGCACAAGAAGGTCCCCATCGAACGGATAAATGTGAAGGCTAACAAGCAGCAAAGTATCAAGAACCAACTGCAAAATATGTGCTTTAAGGATCCTGAACTTAAATACGTTGGCCAGAAAGCCTTCATTTCTTACGTCAAGTCGGTCTACGTGCAGAAGGATAAGGAAATTTTCAAAATAAAGGATCTCAACCTGGAGGAATTTGCGGGGAGCTTGGGTCTTCCTGGTGCGCCCCGGATCAAGTTCATCAAGGGTGACGACACCAAGGAGCGCAAGAATGCATCCCGAGCTGTCGCCTATATGTCTAGCGGTGATAATGATTCCGATGCCGAAGGCGGAGAGAAGAAGGCCAAGAAGGAGACGCCGCAAGTACGGACCAAATACGATCGAATGTTTGAGCGTCGCAACCAGGATGTTCTGGCTGGCCACTACTCGAAACTCATCAACGACGATGGCACTCTGGTGGAGACGACGAAAGCGACAGATGAAGCCGACGAGGACGATGACTTCTTGTCAGTTAAGCGCCGCTTTGACGCCGGCGATAAAGAGCTGGAGGTGGGTGGTAGCTCGGATGAGTCCGACTCTGAGCCTGAGCCTGAGCCCAAAAAGAAGGGGGTGAAGTTGGTGAGCCTCGATGGCAAAGATCCTCTGGTCATCGACTCGAAACGCCGTGAGAAACTGCTCAAGTCGAAGAAGAAACTGCTCAAATTCAAGGGCAAGGGAACGAAACTGGTTTATGACGACGACGGAAACGCACACGAGCTCTACGAGATGGAAGACGAGGATGACTTCAAGGCCAAGGGCGATGCCAAGGAGCAACGAGCCCGTTTCCTGGCGGAGGAAACCGAGCGGACGCGTGTGGCCGATCTGGAGGACAAGGAGGTTGTCAAGCAGAAGCGTCGCGAAAAGAAGGAGAAGCGCAAAGCCCGCGAACGCGAACTCCTGGAAGAGGAAGAGAACGAAGAGAGGCTGGCGCAGTTGCCTCCTACCGAGGACAACGACCGAGACCAGTTCTCACCGTCCGAAGATGAAGCTCCTCGTCGCAGCAAGAAGCAACGGGTACGGGAAGAATCCGAGAGCGAAGAAGAACGTCGTCCCAAGAAGCCCACGAAATGGACTGCTCCGAAGGAAATCCAGACCTTGGAGGATTTGGAGTCGTTGGCCACTGGTCTGCTTGGTTGATGGGATTAATGAAGCAAGACTCATCATCTTTTTTAACTTCTTTTTTTTCTGTAAATGGATATATCCACTGTCTTTTATTCACTCATCTTCTTCTTCTTCTTCTTCTTCTTTCTTTCTTTCTCCTTGTCTTTTGTATGCTTGTTTTCTCAAGCGGAGTATAAAAGCATGTAATTATGTGGCATCAACTATGGGCTAGGCAGATATTTAAATCCACTCTAGACAGGCGCATGTATAGATATAATACTACCGTCTCCTGAAGAAATTCTCCATTGCCAAGATGAGGAACCAAAATTGGCATCGCGAAGCTTTTGGCGCTTGTGGGTTGCCACTCGGTCCATTGTGGGTTCGGCGTGCTTGATTTGCCATCGGCAAAACTCGATGGAGTAAGTCGATTCATAGATCCTACGAGCCTATACTATTAGTCGCTGTTATATATATATATACCTATCCAAAAAGTTATATAATTTAATTGACTGGTTATTTATTGGCTACGAGAGAAAATCTGCGCACTAACTGCTTGAATAATAAGTAGCAATAGCGCTCGCTTACAGCAAAGTTGATCCATTGGTTGCGAGTATTTTTGTCTAAAATAGGGGTGGGAATGGCTCCCTTTTCTGTACTGTAGATAGATAGATGATAGATAGCCAGGCAGTCAGTCCAGATCTGATATTATTAGGGAGCAATAAAAAAAAATAAAAAATATGCGACAGCTGCAGGATTCGAACCTGCGCCCACGAATGGACTCGCTAACTTGCAGTAGAGTAATACTAAGGTAGCAGGCGAGCGCCTAGAAAGAATTAGTAAGATAGCGGAGATAGGGATTGTTGTGGATGAAATTACCTTAACCACTCGGCCAAACTGTCTGACTTGAGGATTCGGACTGAAAATTAACAATCTGTACTGTGGCTCTACGCAACCTCAAGAGTAGATAAGAGGTCAGGCTTTGGCACAAACCAGGTCAAATACAGCCTGAATAAATTATTTTATCATAGACTGGCGCTGATTCAAAACTTAATATACCCAGCTATCTCCTGGCTTTAGGAGCTTCTGGCACAAGGTTTCGCTCCGACACAGCACTACCAGGACTATATGCATATATCATACAAAAGGTTGAACTATTTAACTTATGGCACACCAGCGCGAGAATTGTTATTTTCTATCAAGGTCCTATCCGTTAACATAATCAGCCTAGGTACCTGATCTCGTCTGTTTCATTCATCCCACAGTGTATTTTCGTATCATCATCACCACATATATGTAAGAGATGTGACCAGAGCGGCTGATGGCTCTACTAAATAGTGGACAACCAGGCAGGCAGGCGGATAGGGGTCTTTGAATAACTTAATTTTTTTATTTACTAAATTGTCTTAATAGAATACTATCTTTTTGATGTTCATGAATCTACTGTGTTCAGTACAATATAAACAACCAATATTGGTATTTGGATCAGTAGCCATGGCTTGGCATCTTTGAAAATACTTGTTCTAGTGGTGTAAACCTATTTCCGTTTTATTATTGTTATAATAACGTCAGACAGTTTGGCCGAGTGGTTAAGGTAATTTCATCCACAACAATCCCTATCTCCGCTATCTTACTAATTCTTTCTAGGCGCTCGCCTGCTACCTTAGTATTACTCTACTGCAAGTTAGCGAGTCCATTCGTGGGCGCAGGTTCGAATCCTGCAGCTGTCGCATATTTTTTATTTTTTTTATTGCTCCCTAATAATATCAGATCTGGACTGACTTGACTGCCTGGCTTGGCTATCTACATAATTTTTTTATATTCATTCACTTGGCTAACTAAATATGGGTATAGTATATCTATCTATAGGCTGCTATGGGAAATATTTTCAAAGATACTACATGCCAAAGCTACCAATCTCAAAATCTCACTCCCAAAGAAACTACACCTAACTGTTGGCCCTGACGAACGAGATGGAACGAACGATTCGGTTAAACTAATTAACTTGAATGACCTGTAAAGCGATAAGAGAGATGAAATACGCCGTGGTAATAAGTACACGAGGACGTGGCAGCGCTGATTATTATGTCAACACAAACTACTGTTGGCTATTCTAACACCATAACCTCTCTACTGCGCTTCTTTCCCCCTTTTGGCATGACTTTCCTGATTGTCTGTACATTTCATCAGAGAACGAACGTTAAATGTGATCGACCGCCCTGGTCTTTTCATGATCTCTTCCATGGGTATTCCTGCCATCCAATCAATGAATGTATTGACCCTCTTAACTGCTCGATCCCCTTCGTAGGAAACATAAAGCCCGTTTAGTGGCAAGATCGCCTCCATGTATGACGTACAAACAGGAACCAAGGTGTTGCATACGCCCTGACTCTTTCCTGCGAATGAGAACGAATTCTGACCTCACGAACTCCGTGTAATAAGGTGAAGGACCGTTCATCACACACTCATATATCCCACATTATTCTGAGCACTACCCCTATTTACGAAGATTTAGAATCTGATCACTAAAAAAAAAAATGCTGGGCTCTAGCAAGAAGTTTCATACTGCAATGATTACCTAGTTTTTTTACTATTACATGGATATAATCAAACAGGCTTTGATGTAATTATTTATCAAAGGTATGCATGCCTTAATTGATTCTTTGATGAGACAATGTAAATAGCCCCTGATTCTAAATAAAACTAAGGGGATATCTTTGCCCTCTTTACCAACAAGCCCCTTAGGTAAGACTGTTTGGCTGTGTATTGTTGACCCATCTCAAGCCCGTACCTCTCATAATCTCGTCCTCCTTTCACAATGAACCTGTCTGGAAAGGCCAGAAAAAGGGTATAGTCATCATCTGTGGGGATTCCACCATCTCGAATAACGACAAGTTTATCCTGCATCACAACTTCAAGTTTCGCCATTGTACCATTCCAGAAAAACCCATCTTGGGAGGAAAATTCGGACCGTAACTCGTTTGTTGATATAATATTTCGAAGGAGTGGATCTGTTATATCACAAATTTGCCAAGTATGACCATTTGGAACAAATTTCTTCCCATTGAAAACGTGAGCAACATTATCCTCCCCCTCGAGAAATTGGGGGAAAGCATATTCACCCTTTTCCGCCCAATCGTGGTTGTCAGACTCTATAATTGGGTCAAACTCCATTGTGAATGAAAGGGTCTGGTAGACGCGGTTTTCAGTAGAAGCTCTTGGATCGAATCCAAAACGTATCAGGGCATTTTTCCACGGGCCGCTGGAAAACATATATCCGCAATGAGGCAGCGCATTCTCGATATCATACTGGTCTCTGTGACCTAGTACAGATCGAAGAACTCTTCTCGTTGCTACTGGGCGATGCTGCATGTATTCATCGATATAATCAACGATGGCCATAGGAGAAACTCCAAGAAATTTCTTGGATGTGCTCCATTCACTGGAGACTGATCTTGCCATATTGCTCACGAGTTTTCCAGTAAACCTAACCTGCCCAGAGGAGGTCATCTGAGCTTTGTCCTCATTCATTCCACCGCTTTCGGACTCATCGCTTTCGACAAGCTCCATGTCTTCGTAAGCGTAGCGAGAGCCACAATCCTCTTCGAGCTGATTTTGGGTTTGATTAGGTTCTCTCAGAAAAGAGGGCATGTTATCCATCAGTCTAGGCCCCATGATCTTCACTGCAACAAAAGAGAAAGAAAAGCATGTTAAAACTAAATAAATGAGGAGATTTTGATGGGAGATTCTTACTGCTTTCATGTGGAATAAGTAGTTGCAGGCATCACTTTCCTCTTCTTATTGATGGTCTTTTTCTTCTGTTGATATCGAGTTGTCACAGGAAGGGGACGAAAATCGAAGGGTGGCGCATTGAATCAATGACAAGTGACGAGATGTTGACCCGGATAAATAGAAGCCCCAGGCCCAACAGCCTCCACTAGATACCTACCTCCTCGGATTCCCTGTCCATTTCTGCCCGACTCCCCAATTATTCCAAGAAACTCAAGGTCACTTCCCCGTAGCCGATATGATGCCCTATACTTCTTTACCATCTCATCAAGAGAGTCTTCCTACTGCTGGCACCCAACCCATGGGCGATCAACCTGAGATTATCCACCTCATGGGAAACAAAAAACTAGCTAGTAAGTTGGCTAGTCGCTTGTACAAGCTACCACACAAGATAATGGACCCGAGAAGAAAGATTGGCTGCGGTCGAATTTTGTCGAACACGAAAACATGTCAATCCTCGAATCGGCCAAGAAAGGCCAATATCAGTCGCCAGTGCAGCCATGGTCCTCCATATCGGGCACAATACGTTGCAGAGGTGGATCGATAATGAGGGGTGCATCAAATCAATGCCACCTGGCTCTTCAAGACTTGATGGGCAAAGAAAGGACGCCACCAAGAGATCATATGAGGACAACTCTAGGTGTTGGTTTTTAACATTACCCCCAGATGAACTGTATAAAATTGATTTCATCGCTAAGGATGAATTCCACAAGGTACTTTCCGAAGGACCTTTGATGCCAAGGAGTATCTACTCACTGTTCAATAGTTACATCCGATCGAGCATCCCATTCCTTTTATTGGCATCGAAGGAGGACGTTGCCCACGAATAAGATCTTTTCGGGATGCATATGATGCCCTTGGTCACCAGGAACAGGTTTCTCACCCATGACACCCGCTGGAGCCATCTGACAAAACTATGATCTCCCTAGATCAGCCGTTGGATATCCATTTAACAAGCTCGTACACACAGGACGCATGCTCGAATGTGGGGGGAGAGAGAATCACGGCACAAAGTATCGATGCCCGGCTTTACAGTATTGCGCCTAACTACGACGTCCGAAGGGTTGACGCACAAGGGCAACAGGCGTGTTATCCTGAATTACGGACATGCGTGGCTTTAATTTGCCAACAAATGCTTGCAGCCAGCCAACAGGTAAATTCGAATCATTATAATCTTTAATGATTGTCTTACGGACAATGGTCCTGATTCTTTACATAGCTCGAGTGTGCCTTTCCCATGAGGGTCGGGCTTGATTACGACGAACCATATCCGGGCGCTCCCCAACACTGGGCGATCAAACTCATCTTCACCTCAGGACAGGAGATCCTGCTTCCAGTATCCATATCTTTGAAAGGATCCGTCCGAAATGATGTCGCTCCTGACACACTCTATCTTCAAGGTTGGACCATAGACCATGCTATGCTGAAATGTACAGGCAGGACCAGGGCGAACACCGATACGAAAGGCAAATCAATTCGAAAGATGAATCAATTCTACCAGAGATCCCTTCCCATATTTGAAAAGTTCAGGTTGAGCCCAGTGTTGTATATAAGCGATGTTGACATGCTTTTCCTCCCTACAGAAGGTTGGCGCCCGCGGAGGTATTCACCCACCTGGATACTGTATAGTACAGTGATTCATTCGAGCTACAGATATGCGAATCCGTTGAGTCCTGTGTATGGTACCTTCACGGATATATTCCTGGTTGTTGACGAGATTCTCGACAAGGCACCACGGGTGGTGTTTACAATACAACCTGAACGACCTTTCCAACTCGTGAAACTGGAGGAGTTCAAGTTGGAACATGAGGCTCATGAGGACATGATTATTTCCGAGTCCCTTCACCATCCGACTGGCAATGGCTTGACACTCAAGGATATCGAAGACTACTTCCACGACGAAGGAGCCGTTCCTGCCCTCAAAAAAGATTATCGGAGTAGACTGAGACATGCACTCAAGCTGGGTATACAAAAAGGTTTTGATATTGTGGACAAGAGGAGAAGGTGTCTGTTCTTCACATGCCCACATCTTCCGGAGTTTCAAACCACTTACTACTGTCGATACCACTCGGCAGCAATTATTAGACATGCGCTTAAAGAGCCTGATCTACCTCTTGTCAACATGTCAGTAAGTGCATTTTCGAAGCCTGAGGCCCTTATTACAGAAAAATCAAGGCATGTTCTGGAAAAATTGAAAGCCATGTACTCTAAACCCGAGATGGTTTGGATCATGGATTTTGAGTATATTTCCATGCCAGGAAATCTTTCGCCTATCCCTTTACAACTAGCTATCAGGAATATTGATGGAGGGTTGGTGTATTCAGCCAATGTGGACTACGGCTTATCCATGGAAGATTTGATGGAGCAACTCTCCAAGTACGTGTCTAATAAACACAGGATGATGGGCACGCTATTTCTCAGATGTTACAATGCTCTCGAGACAAATGGTCAAAAAATATCCGCTATCAGAAGAGATATTTTTAATAATTGCGGCTATACCAAAAACAATATTCAACTCCTGTCTTGGCTCGCTTCTTAAGATATGCAATGTTTTCTACGAGTTCTGACTGGTGATGACAATTTAATCGCCAACAAAATACCTCATGTCGGTGAACCAAATTTCCAACAAATTAATATTGGTAATCTTTGCCGAGATTTGTTCCCACGGCTCCCTTCAGCCTCACTCGAGGTAGTACATACATACATAGGGACCGAGACTGCATTGGAAAATAAAGAGCAGTATCATACTGCGGTGTACGATACTAAGGCGATGACAGATATTATCAAGTTTCTTGTGAGTCTGGTTTAAACCTGGCTTTAAGCAGTCGGGCATGCATAGAAAGCGTTTCGTCGGATGGGATCAATCCGTTCTCACAGTGACCATCCAGGATTCTTCAAGTCAGTTGTAATCTAGGTACCTGGTTGGTCCGGTGAAGTGAGATGGATTTGGTGACAGATTGATATACTCTGATCCAGGAAGAGGGTGCTGCTCCTGCTGACGATGATGATTATGGTGATCATTCCGCGGAAATAAATGACGACCAGACGCCTAGAAGGGGGATATTCGCCAAAAGGAACTGGGTGAGAAGGGAGGTGTGGTGAGCTGGAGAAGGCGAAGAGAGTTGGGATGTGGTTGTTTTTGAAGGGGGTTTTGAAGGGCTCAGGCGGGTATACCAAACATATCTGTTTCATTATTCATTGGGTAATCTTGCATAGCCGAGATTGATTTTCCAGACATTGAATGATCGTCGATTCGACCTGCGAGTTTCTCGGAGGTCCTGAAGGGAGAACAGAGGCGAACTAGATCTATTATTAATCCCTTAATTTACTGGTCGATCATCCCAATGATCGCACTAGTCTGTTTCATGTTAAGTAGTTCGCCGCCCCCTAACGCTTAACGCTGGCTTTAGTTGAACCTCGCAGGAACTGTAGATTCATCTCATGCAAAGATAGATCTTGTCTTATTGACAATGAATGACACGAAAACCTAAATACAACCTGAATATGCGGTATATATAGATACTTGCTCTATAGACTCCTCATGCGAAGACACTGTCCAGCAGGATATTACAAGCCTGTACCAGATAAGATAATGACATATGAAAGATGGGGAAAGAAAAGAAGAGGATCAAAAAAAACAAAAAACACAAAAACGACCCCTCATGCATGATGCTGTTGATGATGACGATGATAATGATGATGATGCTGCCCAGACTCCAAATAAAACAACGCCATCTATGAGAATAAGGAAAATAAACGCTCGATGGGAGGTACATATATCCTGCATAGAAAGACAAAAAAAAAAACGACTGTAACGCATCATGCATCGTATGGAACAATTGGCTTGACCTATGCAATGACAGACAAAGCAGACAAAAGAAAGTAAAAATGGAGCGCGACAGAGCCGTGTTTTACAGCAGATAGTAACGATAATAATGCCAAGCATATAGGAATCAGTGCAGGTTTTGAAGGATTCGAACAAAGGAAATGCTGGATTGGACAAAGGAAACCCGTATGCGTCAAACCCCGAATGCAAGCAGGAGGACGTGAATAGTCCCACAAAGGGAAGATACATTTAAAGCCATTAGCTGTTTATTGTAGGCCCAGCTACACACAGCAAGCAAAGAGGTCTCCAGACTTTGACTTTGGTTTTTTTTTTGGGGGGGGGGTGGAGAGTGTGTCGCGGAATAGATGCGAATGGTTCCCTATTTA
>VCAU01000087.1:0-64904 GCA_015844325.1 Aspergillus nanangensis | reverse complement strand
GGGGGGAGAGGGGTTGAAAGCAGCAAGAAGCAACGACTAGACTTTCGTATTTTAGTATCTAGTCATTCACCATATCATCCAGAGCCATTTTGCGCCGTTTGGCCGGCCTGGATTCACCAGTATCGAGGTCCGCAACCGGCTCCTCTCTGCCTGGCATGGAAGTTATCGAGAGATGTCTCGGCGTCGATTCAGCGAGAGACGCGAGTGGACGGGAGGTCTGTTCCCCAAAAGTGAACTCAGTTGCAGCATGACGCATCTGGCTACTAGGCGATATGGGAGGCATTAAATTCTGAGGCATGACTTGCTGCCGTTGTTCTTGTTGTAGATATTGCTCTCTAGTGTGAGGGGACCAGATTCCTGGGTATGGGTCACTCAGTCGATGCCCATGTGGGCTTGAAACTGGGGTTGCCATTGTTTGGGGGTATATGGGCGGAAGTCTCACAGGTGACTCCCCGTAGGTCTCACGAGGATCTCTCACGGGGGCTTCCCCCATCGATAGACGATTAACCATTCTCGCGCTGTCCGTGTATGGCGAAATTGGGACGCCGAAGGGCTGGGGATATTGTGGTGGCGAAGTACCCGGCTGCACTGCCTGACTTGCGTAGGATGATAGAGGCCTTCCCACTCCGGTGGGCATACGTCCCGCCCCGAGAGCTGTATTGTACCCTCCGGGCATTGGAACAAAAGTGGGCGGCGATGCCGCTGTCATAGATTGTACTGAGCCCGAGGACGAGAAACGCCTATGGCCTATGTTTCCTTGCATTGATAACGAAGGATCCACAACTGGGGAATAAGCTGGGCCTGGCCATCGATGCGGCTGTTGGGGTGCGGCTCTCAAACCCATTGTTCCTGCAGGCCCACCCGGCATCTGAAGATCTGTCATGGGTCGTAGCTCCCGAGATGAAGTTGCTCTATGCATAGGACGTCTTAGCTGGGTCCCATGATGATCTCCGGGCCCTCCTCCTCGAGGATCCATTTGAGTCGCATATGCTCTTAGTGATGCTTCCTCTGCTTTAAGTGGGGGCCGACCTCGTTTCTTATGAGTGACATCGACACACGTTGCCTGATTGACATTTAGTGGTGGTTCATTTGGAAGGACATGACGGGGGACTTTTTTTGGGGGGCCTTTTCGTTTTGGCTGGAGAGCCTTACCTCTTTTCCGGACAAAACGCATCTCCGACAAGGCCGGGCTGGGTCACACCCCAAATGCTTCTTTTTGCAGTTCACACAAGCTGACGCAACATGGGCCTTAGTCCGTCGGGTCCCCTTTTGTGGAAGCACCCTTGCAGTAGTCCCTGGTGGTGATCCCCCGAAAGGCGGTTGTGGATATGTTGCTGTCGGGGGTTGAGATGAGATTGGACCCATAAGTGATGGTGGAAAACGCGATGGATACACATCGCTTGTTACGACGGGTTGTCGTGATAGTTCGTCCCCAGGTGTCGAGGGGATGTGGTGGTGCGACACGGGCACATAAGTAGTAGTAGAAATCAACGGAGACCCGGTAGAAACAATCGCCCCAGTTCCCCCAGCAGATATCGTCGTTGATGTCGTAGACACCGAAGACTCGACCGTTGTTACCGGTCGAATGAGCTCTGGGGGACCGGGGCGTCGGGAATTTCCAGATGTCTCCAGCGGGTCTTCAGCTGAGACTGAGCCGGACATAGGGCGAGGGAGTGGGAGATCCCGCGGAGTACACCGTCGAGCATTTGTTGCTCTCGTCAGACTATGTTGAAGCCGATCTGGTCCGGAATTGAATCGGGGTTGCCCAAAATCTGTCGTGATAAAGGATGAAGGGGGGAGGACTAAGGATTGCATCTGGCAAGTGTGGGCTCCCTCTGTCGATGGGGAACACAATTCACAGGAGCAGGATCGATACTGGATTCGGTCTTAACGCGGGCAGCATATCCAGCAGAAAGAAGCGATTCAGACAATACTCGATTGCGGTGTGCTCTTCAGCCGGCAGTCATCGTTGGGGCTCCGCGAGTGCAGTCTTTGAGGACTACAGGAGCTTATAATCGGGCTAGGGAAAAGCGACTATCGGAGGAGTCATAAACTAGGGTGCGTTGATCAGCAAAATGTACCCAGATCGTGGCGGCAGTTTTCCATAGCTTCGATGGTCGCCATCCTGGGATGATTTATTGCAGCATGGGTGGGCGATCAATGGATCCCAAGGAGTAAGCGCAGACAGAGACCGGAAAAATAAAAATAAAAATAATAAATCAAAACAGATAATAATAAAATTTAAAACACTGTGCCTTACCTTTTAGTCAATAAGTGGTAAAAATAAAAATAAAATAAAAAGAACCTTTTGGTTTTTTTTGGGGGGGGGTTATTTTTTCCCCCCTTGTCCAAGCCTACTTTTCGGATTATACGCTTTTCTGATGTGGTGAAGTGGCTCAACCCCCAAAAGGCAACAGGGGAAAAAACGGTGAACTATATCGGAAAGTGAGGCGTAATAATCCGGTGTGATCACAGTCCCTTATTCCCAAACGGAGAAAAATGACAGAGGAATTGCAAGCAATGGAAAATAAAAGGCCAAACTCAAATCACCTGCCAGCACAGTAGAAATGTTGTTCAAGCCGAGAGAGCTGTTTCTCTTTGGGTAGCTTCTAACAACAGGTCGTCGGCGTTCGTTGTTCAGCGACTTTGAACCCCTAGGGAAGGAGAAAAAAATAAAATAAAGAGCAATGAGAAAGAATAACCTATCCTTAACCTGCAGGGCTATGACAGGGCTTATACCTTTCCGCAGGTAGGACCCTGCCTTAAGGATGTGAACAGAACAGCGGGTGGGTAAATAGTGGCCAGTGCAGGATTAACTAGCAACCGATAGACTTGATCTCCATCATGGTAGATCTCTGATGGGGGGCTTTCCGCCTTTCGAGTCGTTGGGTAAATTAATATAGTTAGATGATGTATGCTGGAACCAGGGCGAATAGTTCCAATTCCCCGGGGGGTGTGGGTAGTTGTTTGTGAGTCTTCCCAGTCCAATGAGCTCAAGTCTTTTCGATGGCTTCCAATGAGTTATGGAGTTGTTAGTGGGCCATTCCTTTTTTTTCTTTTGTTTTTTTTTTTTTTTTTTTTTTTGCAAAAAAAAAAAAAGATTGACATTCTTAATAAATTTCCTTAAGAGAAAATCCTCTCAATTATCCCGTCTGATCCACTGGGGGAGAGACAGTGGCTTGCATTAGATGGGCAATTAGGAATGAGGGCCGCTGTCAGTGACACCCTAAAGGGGTTAAACAACCTGTTAGAGAGGAGAGGGGAAGAATAGGGAGGGGATATGATCAGACGCCATATCCCAAGAGGACAAAAAAGCTCGATGTGGAGAGGGTATTTTTTTCAGATTTCGATTTTATTTTTTTGCCATTTCTTTTTCGACCTTTTTCTGGTGGTGGGCAACGCTGATGCCAATCAGGAGGCCAGGAAGCAAGGCAAAAAAAAAGATTGAGCGACGGATCGACGTCGGTGCCCGCCCGCTGCATCCATTGCCAATAGTCCGTTCAGCAAGGATGGGGGGCATTGCGCATTCCGTCCCAGTTTTGACATGCGCTATCGAATTAAAAGGGAAGTTGGGGGCCTTGTAGCCAGGATTTTAAGCTTGTCAGCCCATTCATTGGATTGGAAACTGGTCCTTCTGTGTATCCTGCCTGGTCCATGGATGATTCTTGTTAATATGTCGGGATGATACAACCCCAAGATTCTCCCAATTCAATTTCTATCACAGTCAACCGGATAGCTGTTGACCCATTATCACGGATTGGATCTTGTTCAGCTTGAGGAAGACCTAAAATAGATTGTTAGAAGGGCATTGGTATTCGGAAAGAACCCCTTTAACAAAAAATCCCCCTCCATACACGGGCCTCCCATCACACCTGTTTTTCTTTTTCTTTTTCTTTTGACGGATTGGAGATTTCCCCCTTTCCATTACTCATATTCCTCTGGACGTTTATTTTTATTCGACTCTCAATTCAGTGTCAGGCTGGATTGGGGTCCAATGATTTATTTTGGTTTGCTCCTTTTTCTGTCGTTCATGGTGTATCGCCACACTGGTATGCATGCCTATGATACCGAAAATAGCCCTCTTCAAGGCAACCCCAATTTCTATTGACCACAGCTTAGGGCACAGCCCAGAGCAAGATTGAACTGTCACGCGGATCACCCGCCGTCGAGTTTCCCTTTTTCTTATCACAATGCCCAATTGAACCAGCGGATACACATTATCCAAGCTGCGTCGCATATTACAGGGTCTGTTTAAAACCCTCGAGGTCTTGTCCCGAAGACATGGAACACTATGTTATTATGACCAATCTAAAAGGTCACCCTTGTTGTAAACACATGAACAAGGTTAAGATGTTCCGTTGGAGACGGTTCGTGACAGGATGTAGCGCTTGACAGATAACGCCAGCTCAGCCGCCCGAGAATTTGGAATGAGAGGCAACAACCTAATTCTCCGCATTTTGTTGCTGAGGCTGGCCATGCCTGGACCCACTTTCGCAGACTGAGTTCTGTTGTTGTCTGTTGTAAGACGATTGACTTCTCGATTCATATCCTGTGTGCTACTATCTCATGTACGGGTTTTATGCCATGTGTTAAATTGGTTTCCGATTTCCGATTTCGACCATTTTGGCGCTTGATGTAGATGTATCGGCATAGTCCGTTAGGTATATAGATAAATCAGAGGCTTTCTTATGCTTGAAAGCCTTTCCCCCCCCTTTTTTCCCATCGCTGGGATTGAAAAAGCGCAGCCAGAAGAAAGACAAGCACCCAGTGCCCACAAACGCATGTTTTGTGTAATGTCATTCTGAACTTAAGATCTATCGAAGTGGCCGTTAGGAATGATCGTCTTCCGTGGTGGTAACGGTCCTATCAGTGGTGCCATTGTAATGCCACACTGTACTGTACGGGGCATGCAGCAAGGCGGTCTAGGCATAGCATTGGTGACAATGTCCCAAAAGCGACTCGCGTCACGGGAAAACCAGCCAGTAAGCTTGCTCAAAACCTGGTTCGCCCTTATTGTCCGTAGTGAGGGGGGGGGGGGGGGGGGACCCATGGTTACTTTCGATCAAGATGTGGCTGCAGCTCTCACACCCTCCTCGGTAGTGGAACAGGTATGAATGAGCGTAACATGGTCACCTGAGCACCGGACAATTTGCGAAGACGATCATGATGACATTCATGAAATGGTCCGTCTGATAAGACATAGGGGATCCATCGGCTTTATTGAAAATCGAGCACGGAGCCACGGAGCATGGCCAAGTGGAGGGACGTATGGGGGTAGAATGACAACGGCTTTTTAGTGACAGGCACTAACGGATGGCTGTTGGTTAGTAAATTAGTAGTGTTGTATTTTATTTGTTCTGCTTTTCCATTTTCGATCATTTGGGTTTCCACTTGAAATGCTCTTCGGCGGTCGGTTTATAACGAGTCATGATCCTAACCCTAAAAGGGGATGAAAAGGTTCTAGCTTCATTAAGAGAACCGTTTTAGGCAATTCGCAACATGTATCCCAACCCGTGACTAAGGGAGAGTCGTTTATGTACTATTGGTCCTCCTGGGGTTATTTTTCTTGTGCCCCTTTCATTAATTTTTCCCCCCCCAATTTTCTATTCTTTTTCAAGATCGTTAGTTTGATTTTTTTTTTTTAAAAAAAAAAATTAATAAATATAAAAAAAATTGTATAAAAGAACAACAAATATTTACCCTTCCTCCCCCCAGAAAAAAAGGATAGCGGGACGGTAATAATGAAGGGGAAGGTACACGACAGCCTCAAAACGCGACACGCGCACACATCTAGTCACTTCCGCCTTGAAAGTCGAACAAGAACGGGAATGACGGAGATCGCCAATCATTGTGGAACGTACCGCACGCGGGGACGACAGCAAGGGGTCCAGTGTGATTGTGTTGGTCGGGGCCTAAAGGAGGGGGGAGGAGTTTCCAACAAGAGTCAGCGGTTCATGCAGGCCGGAGCGGAAAGACCAGCACGATCTGCTGGTTAGTGGCCGGGGGACGACCCAGACGAGTGTCAATAGTTGGGGCCACCGGCCGCTAGGCGTCAGCATACTAAGGCTGTGTGTGGATGGAGGATAATTTCTCCTGAGGAAAATCGGGAAGGGCGATGTGGTGGCCCGTTCTCAGTTCCTGCAAACAACAATGATAATGATAATGATAATAATAATAATAATAAAATGGCGTGATATTTCATCCAACCGTGTGGAGAGAGGATAGTATTAACATCGCTGTGGTGTCACCCTGATATATACTTGTACACGGGGGACTGGGGCTGCAGATGTAACTTGGGCTGTGGGAGGCCAGGCGAGATACTTGTTAGTCGTACTTGGTCGTACTCATCTACGAGATAGGGTGAAGTCATTCTCTCCACCAGAGGAGACCGAAATTGGAAGGACTAGACTATGTCTGGCATGGGAGGAGTGGACAGGATGTTGTTGCGAAGTTGAATTTATGGATGATGGGTTTTTTTGGCTTTCAGTTCTGGATATGACCCGTTGCAGACTAGCGCCGACGGTAGTGTGGCGCTAACCCGTTTGGGGCACCACGACATGGCGCTCCGATCGAAAGAGGAAATGATGCGCCCTACTATTTGTCAACCTCGAGGCTCAACGAACGACTGGTATTCCATAGTCCTCCACTAGTTGCTGCTCTATCACCGACTTCCTCTTTCCTTCTTCAGTCACCAGGTCCAGACCCTTTGTCTTCGTCCTGTCACCCCCTATTCTCGAAGGATCCTGACGATAACAAAATTCGCCGTCGATCCATGACCCCCCCTCCCCCTTTTTGTTTTATTTTTTCGTGGTTATTATTTTATTTTCGTATTTTCTTTTCGCTCTCTTCTTTACTTGGATCCATTCTTCATCGTAGTACATCCGCCATGCTGATGCGTGTCTTGGCCACACACGAGGTAATGTCCCGGGAATGGTCCGAGTAGCCTCTCAGAACCTTAGGTAGTCCTGTTCTTGATGTTGCAACTGTGTAAAGGAACACAAAGACATGATGAATTCTTTTTGGCATGTGGATAGGTCGAACAGTCTTATCTTTCCATTAACTATTATATTCATTATTATCATTTGATATTACACGCTAAGGTTCCTTAACCATACATGACTATTAACTAATCTTTCTTCTTGCAGACAATCCATGTTGTGTTCCGGCCGAATGGAGCTTGATGTCCACATGAGCCAAGTGTGGCCCACACAACAATCCGACCTGAGTAATTCAAATAGCAAGTGACTTAACCACTACCCTAATCTACAATGCAAGACGTCATGTCATAGAAAAGCAATATCACAGAAGATTTAGCCTCATCCTGCACATATCTGTTCAACCTGACGGTTATACTTCAATAGATATCACAGGTCAAATCGCAGACCTGGGAGCTAGCGCCCCTGTTCCTCAGCGGTGGACTCATTGGGCCGATGTCACTGTCGCTTGCTTGGATTCAATCTTTCCCAATTCCGACTACCAAAGTTATACGTACATGTCAGCTGGTAATCCCGAGCGCACGAGAACCAACTTCTGCAGCCCAAGCATAGTTCTCAATGTCAGTATCTTGGGTCATCAATTACTGACTTCCCATTACGATCACCTGAATGGGCAATGATCAAAGTTCGTGTTTGTGAACCATGATCTTATGGCTGCAACTCTTGACGACCCTAAGCCTGTTGACAGGACCACCGACTTAATCACCTATTTGCCCTGTTATCATACCCAGGACATATGAATTTGTTCCCAGTATGACTATGCCCAGGGTGGCCTGCCTTGTTTCATTGAGCACTTACTGGGCCCTGCTGCTGTGCGACTATCCCTTCACCACGATCCTCGTGATGATTGACGGACGCGGGAAACGGCGCAAGTGCATCAATAGTCGGCTAGTGACTTGTGGATTTGCTTGCCTTGGAATCGGAATCCGAACTGGAACTGATGGCCTATGTTTGCATGCTATTTAACTAAGCGAGTGTGGCGCTACGCATTATGGCTCCGCTTTCCTGGTCGAAACTGACATGCGTCTCCTCCCGTCAGCAGTATCGGGGTGAAAACATCTCGAGTATATACGCCCGTCGGTGCCGAGGTTAACCAGCTGGGCGATATGTAGACCTTGATTGAGTCTAGTGCAGCATGGTGACCTATCATCTGCATATCGAATTCTCCTTCGTCTACCACCTATGGTCGAGAGATGGGATGCCGACACCATTCGGCAAAATGTCGGTGAGGATGTGATAAGTATTGATGCCGGTTGCTGCAATATAGGACGAAATTATCAGCGAGGGATTAAAAAAAAAAAAAAAAGGGCGCAAGTTTCTTTTTTCCAAGGGAAAAATCAAAAACAAAAACAAACCTCCATAAAGAGGAAGAAAGGAACGAAAAGACCGGGTCGGACCGTGTGGAAAAATCCCCATAATTCCCGCTTCATGGCTGAAGAAAAAGGAAGGGGTTATTCAATTATTGGGATCTCTGAAGGAGAATATTGAGACCTGGTAGATTTGGGATGCAGACTATGACATTGTCTGATGGACAAGCTCCGGTAGAAATACCCCATCTGGTGGTGTTCTGCATGACGAGCCGATCATTGATTTCTATCTGGTATTTTTATTTCCATATCTCCTTCTCTGTGATAGCATCGATCATGCTCAAGACTGTGTTCGTTGAGCGCCTCAAAACTCAACGCAAGCGATCCTCTAAGCCAGTCGACCCGTATGCATGCCCTAAACTCATACAGACATTAAGTATGGACTGGAATGCATATACGAAGAATTATGGAACTAAAAATCACAACCCGATACAATCCATGTCGTCGATCTTCACCTATGCAACTTAATCCTGACAAAGTGACGCGTTTTGTTTGTTGCATGATGGATCAGATTGCACTTGAGAACGGTGGGTACACATCCACCTCCGACAGTCTGGGTTCGCACCATCGCTCTGCAGGAGAGGAGGTAGTAGTATTGCTATTAATTTATACAGAAGAGAGAGGAAAATGGAGTACTGTCTGATATCTAGAGTAGGTAGATACAGGCACTACCACACTTGATATACAAGGCTGGAATTCTTTAAAACCAGTGCAGGCTGCCCAAGTGTGTCTCCAGGGCCTTCTATCTCAAATGAAGCCATCTTACCCACATCGCATCCAATAGTACCCGACGGAAATTCCCATAAGCTCCATCATACATAGTAAATCTACCTCGTCCGATTTCTGTGGGTATATCGGCCGTACCAAGCTCTTCAAATAACGTATGTGATCTCATGGCTGGAATTCCCTCCGAGACAACGATAACCTTGATTCCAGAGTTTACCCACCACACCTACGGAGTATATTCTTTTCTTTTTCCTTTTTTTTTTTTTTATTTATCCCCCTAAGCATTTTGATTTTTCTTTGAATTTTTTTCTCCCCCTTTTCCTCCTAGACTAGGAAAATAAAAAGAGAGAAATCAGTTGACTCCACCGGTCACCCTGCATCGACATGCACTAGTCGGCTTCTATTGTGGGCGGATGTGATGTGGATGTGATATGTCTTTTATTGAGTCCAATGTGGCTTCTCGAAGAGCCAATCGTTGGAAACAGGAGGTGGGCCGGTTGCAGTGTTGTGGAAGGTGCTGTCGTATTGCATCCTTGTTGATGATTCTCATGGTGTGGCGTGTGATGGGGTTTGGCTGTATGGTTGCTTTTTAGCTTTGGTTTTTGTGTCTGCTGGGGTTCGCGGCAGTTCGTCGTGTTCTGCATGCGAGCTTCCTCGGATGTCATCGAATTGTGCACGATGCATTGGATCATGTTTACTCCGTACAGACAATTGGGAATCAAAGAAAGGTATGGATGTCATCAAATATGGTTAAATCCTTATGCTGATATGTGATGGGGAAAGTACAGAAACATTTCAATGGTATCTCTATATACATTGGGCTTTCATTTCAACCACCTTGGAACAATTCACCTTTTCTTTGATGGACGAGCGTTTTTCTCTCTTCTTTTCTGCTGCAGATTCCGCGCTTTGCGGATATCATCCGTACTGTTCAGGCCCCCCTTCTTGCCAGTCGAAGCCGCACCTCCAGTCTGAGACAGATTTCGCTCCTTGGCAGCATCGTTCTTCTTCCGTTTCTTGTAGAAATCCTCACGCAGGGGATCAGCCGCCTTGGGGGCTTGGTCTTTATTGTGTCGGAATCGCTTGCCTCCCATGTGGGAGTTGAGTCCCCGGGCGATGGTAGTATCCTCAGCCTCGCCCACACGAGGCATACGACCCAGCCGCTTGCCTTTCCTCCATCTATCGAATCGTCCACTGCGGAAACTGGCGGCAATTTTGGCGCCGCTCTCCCCGCGCACAAGGTGTGTTCCTTTGGAACCATCTTCGTCATTCTGTACCGATACGTACTTCTTGTGTCGCTTGTCCCAGCGTTTCATCTGGCGAGGTTCGGCGAATCCACGGCTACCCTCGTCCGCCTGTATATCCATTGTAACGCTGCGCGAGGCTTGAGTGAAGTTGACGTTGGTACCAGTGTGCACGCCGTAGCCCCGGTCCTCTGCCAAGTTGGTGTCGTTCGGGGTGTAGGACATGAAGTATTCGGGGTTCTGGAAAGAACCTGCATCCTTTTTCCCCTTTTCGTTCTTGGATTGATTGTAAGACGAGAAAGTAACCTCAAGGTCCGACTCGGATGCCATCGACATGTTGTCGGCCACCCCGTCGGCGCCTTCACCATCAGACATGCCACCTTCCTCTTCGCCATCCTCAGCATCAGGGTTCTTGGAGCTACCTTCCAGAAGCTCCGATTCTCTGTCCGCTAGCTGCGCCCGTTTCTTCTTTTTCGAGTCAAGGGTGGTGCGAACTCGTTTGATTGTATTGACGGTCTCGTCGTCCGCATGCTTCCCATTGCGCCGGTTGTTTACTTCAAAGACTGTCTCCTGCGGTCTGTAACCACCGATACGAGCCAACATCTTTTCACGCTCAACCTCCATATGACTAGCTTCGTCCTGAAACAGCGGGTGGAGGCTGGTCCAATGATCGGAAATCACAACCTTTTTCGATCGCTTGGCGCTCTCGAGTGAGGCTGCGTTGCGTGTTCGCATATAAAGCTTCTCACCCTTCGTTGCCACTGTTCGCTGTGAAGTGATGTCGTTCTTGTCATCCAACACCCTCGTCACCCACTCACAGCTTTGGGACAAACCATCCCTAGGAAGGCTCCCGACAACCACATCTTCAGCAAAGTTTATCTGGTCACCATACTCGCGTCCGAGCACAAGCCGCCTTCCAAGGAAAAGCTGTAGATCGAGCATGTAAGGAGCATCTGCATCCCTAACAAGGTTGTAACTCCAGCCCTTCTGTCCAGCACGAGCTGTTCGACCGACACGATGGATAAAAATCTTTGGCTGAGAAGGGAAATCGTAGTTGATAACGTTTGCCAGAATAGGGATATCGATACCTCGAGCGGCAACGTCAGTGACGACAAGGATGTTAGACAAGCCGGACCTAAAGTTGCTGACCTGGATCTTGCGAGCAAGTTGATCCAGAGATCCGTAGGTGTAAGAAGTAGCAAACCCGGCTTCGCAAAGGAGAGAGTATAAGTAATCCACGTGGTGCTTTGTCGCTGCGAAGATAATAGTTGAATGCTTCGTGGGGGACTCCTTCTGATTAACCCTGCCCATGTCTGATCGCTTTCGCTTCTTGTAATCCCTCGGGTCTTTACCACTGGCTTGTTCTACACGTCGCCGCTCGGCAACCTCGGTTGGGCCAGTTGGCATTTTGATGACTTCGTTAAGAATGTAGAGTAGGGCTCCTTCTTTTTCGGCGGATTTGACAGAGAAAAACACATTTTGCAAGTCGGGGGAGATCTTGCTTTCCGTATCCAAACGGATCAAGGTAGGCTCCTGCAAACCAGCCCGGGCGAATTCCACGAGCGACTTTGGCAAAGTGGCCGAGAAAAGAAGAGTTTGGCGGGAATGAGGAAGGCCGTGCAAAATTTCGGTGAGTTGAGCAGCGAAACCCATTTCGAACAGTCTATCAGCTTCATCGAATACGACATAGCGAATGCTGGACAGATCCAGATCCATTTCAACCTTCAAATGCAGGAAACGGCCGGGTGTCGCAATTATAATATCTGGGTTGCTGGCCATCATCGCAAACTGCTCTTCCAGGCTGTCACCACCAACAAGAAGGACTGACTTCAAATCTGTTCCCTTGCCTAATTCCTTGACAACTTTCAACGTCTGCAAAGCTAGCTCTCGGGAGGGCGATAAGATGAGTCCCCGCGATCCAACCATGCTACTGTGGCTCTTTAACTTCTCGATCATAGGAATCACGAAGGCAGCCGTCTTTCCGGATCCAGTACGTGCCATACCCACCAAATCGCGGTCGTCCATAATCACGGGGATCGTCTTGCGTTGAATTGGAGTAGGAACGGAGAAACCTTTCCGGGTAATGGCCTTCAACAAATTTCTATTCAAGCCCATAGCTTGAAAACCACCACCCTTCTTCACAGTTCGTCCTTTGAGGTTCGAGGCCTTTCGATTCGCCGACGTTTGCTGTTCTGCGATGAAAGCCTCATCATCTGAGTCGTCTTCGGCATCGCCTCCGAGAAAATCAAGGCTTTGAGTCGGCGCTGGTTTGCGCTTCTGCTTAGGATCGGCGACAGGAATCTCATTGTCAGAGTCGTTTCCATTTTGAAAAAGGGAGTTTGTGATATCGAACTCGTTCTCCGACATCGCCGGAGACGAGGCGCGATGAGGCATGGTGATTTGACCTGGGCAGCTCACAGCTGCTGTAAATTAATCAGGAAATGCCCTTGTATGATTAAAAAAAAATCAAGCTCGGCCTTATCAACTTTTTTTTTTGGGTTCCGCAGCAAGAAAAAGCCCAGGGCGGTGAGGGATGAAAGTTGCTCCGAGAAATTGACAAACACTGCAAACGCATCTACTCCCCGCGACGCGTCCAACACGTCCCGAAGTGGTAAAATGGCGATTGCTTGACTCTTCTTTACCTCTGTTTTTCTGACAACATTTGGAAGACTCACATCCACACATCAGCACATAACATGGGTGAGTTGAAAGCCTTGTTCTTTTGATTATTGTTGCCTAGTCATCAATGCCTTTTTTCGCTTCTGGCTAACACCTCCGTCTAGATAGTAATTACGGTTATGGAGGTTCGTCGGGCGGCGGCTTCATGCCGGGGGAGACCAATAGCCCTGCCGGTGGGAAGGTGAGAATCTCTTATACTCTATAATTGATAATTTTCTCAAATTATCAGCCTCGTTTAATTCCACTCTAACAACCAACTAGGGCGACTACAACAATGCCACCCTCCGCCCCATCACAGTCAAACAAGCCCTAGATTCATCACAACCATACCCCGAAGCCGCTCACCAGATTGACGGTGCTGATGTTGCAAGCGTCTGTTTCGTCGGTCAAGTTCGCAACATCAGCTCCCAAAGTACAAACGTGACTTACAAGATCGACGACGGCACAGGCGAAATCGAAGCCAAGCAGTGGATTGACTCGTCGACGGCCGACACCATGGACATGGACGATGGCAAGGGTAATGCAGCACCAGGAAAAGACCAGGTCGAATTGAATGGGTATGCCAAAGTGTTCGGAAAGATCAAGACGTTCAACAACAAGCGGTTTGTGGGCGCTCACTCCGTGCGACCCTTGACGGACATCAATGAACTGCACTATCACCTGATGGAAGCTGTTGCTGTGCATCTATTCTTTACCCGTGGACCTCCTGGCAGCGCTGGTGGTGCTGGGAATGCTGGTGGTGGTGCGGTTGGAGGCGCAGATTCGACTATGGGCGGGACAGATGACTATGGGGCAAACCGGTCTCTGCCGGCGATGAGTGCTACGGCCAGAAGAGTGTATAATCTTTTGAAGACAGAGCCCCAGAGCAACGAGGGTCTCCATGCTCAATTGATTGCAGCTAAGATTGGGGTTCCTATGCCGGATGTGGCACGCGCAGGAGACGAGCTACTTACTGCTGGTGTCATTTTCTCGACAGTGGACGAACAGACCTGGGCTATTCTGGATTATTAAATATGATATGATGTTCATTGCTTCGGCTTCTGCTATCCTCGAGTTATGACATGTTTTTAGAGTCAAAATGTAGCAAGATTGATTCGTCGGGTTTTCATCTACCACTTCAAATGCTTAAAATCTGTCGTGGACAGGTATCGTCTTAGACAATGCCATATTAAATAATACCCAAAAAAAACACAAGAAATGGCAGACGATTCTCAAATTCTATGCAGATATCCAACATCTAGAGGCGTGATAGCTGAGAATATGAACCAAAAAAAAAAAAAGAGAAAAAAAAGACACAGTTAATAATTCCCGATAGTGTGAAACTTTTGTGGTATCTTCGACAGCAACATGTACAAAAAACAAAACCCAGCAAAATGTATGCGCTGTAGTAATATACTTCCTGTTAGCCCTCTAGTGCATGGCATTTCTGCGAATAGCATCCTCAACAGAGCGATCCCAGTTTGTTCGGACGAGGAAAAAAGTTTCGATCAATGAAACAAGGAACAGCGCAATGGCCACGCCGGACCAGAGACCCAAGAGACCCCAGTCCAACCCGAATGTAGTGCCGAAGCTAATGGGCATTGCCACAACATAGTAACAAAACAGCTGGACGTATCCTCCGAATTCCTGTCTACCGATTCCACGAAGTATTCCATTGCAGCAAGTAGCGGTCGCATCGAAGAGCTGAAATGCAGCGCAGAGGGGCAGATTGCGCGCGACAAGCGCGATAACCTCCACATCGGATGTGAATAGTCGGGGTATATAGCCGCGCAACGAGGATAGCAGCAACATGTTAAGGATGCCAACGATGACGGCGCCTCCCATAGTCACCTTGGCAGATATTTTGGCGGGATCAACGAGACTTGCTCCAATCAGGTTCGCCACACGAGTGCTGCCAGATATTGACAATGGGAAAGGAATTTGGAAAGTGATGCTGGAAATGGTCGAAAGAATCGACTGTGCTGCCAGTGTAGTTGTGCCAAGGTAAGATGAGGCCAATGTCAGAACTTCAAAGGCGAGGCACTCCGCTTCAACCATAAGGAGGCCTGGCAGTGCTAATCGAATCATGGGACCCCAGTTATGCAAAGCTCTGGTGGTGAATCCATTCCAACACTCCGATCCAGTGGTAGAGGAAACATAGATAAATAAGAATAACGGCATTAGATTGTCGGTAATGGCCACTGCAATAGGTGCGCCAACAAAACCCCATTCGAATTTCTATAACAATATCACTGCCCGTTAGCTGGCTGTATCTGCACGGAGTGGTTTTCAAACATACCCAGACAAAAAGCCAATTCATGAAGGCATTGAGAGGGGCGCATATAATCAGAACGTAGAGAGAGGCGGAGAAAATCCCTTGTGCCTGTACATAACGCTTTCCGCTCTCAAAGCATGCGTATCCTGGAGCACCCAGGATAACCACTTTCAGATATAATCCGGCAAGCCTAGCAACCTCTTCTTCCGGGACGATTTTGATGAGGATTCTGTCGGCAAAATACCAGAGCAGGCCAATAGGGACAGTGATTACGCAGAGGAAGTATATCATCTTTTGCATTTGGAGGCCTACCAGCTTCTTCCTTCCAGACCCATAGGCCTGCGCGCACAGCGTGTCTAAGCTAGTTGCCAGACCTTGGTAGACTAAATAGTCGTCAGAGATGTTCAAATGAGGGAAAGCTTATGCTTTTCCATATACTCACCTGCATAGCCGGTAATATTGGCGCTCATACTGGCCAAACTAACCGCACCCAGCTCCTTCTTTCCCAAATGGCCCACTGTGAAGATACTAGCCACGGTCAAGGAGTATTGAAGCAGAAACGTAATGACTAAAGGAGCCGCATTTTTGCTTATTACTTGAGCTTCTCGCCTCCAGGTTGTATGGATCAATCCGGCCGTGACCGCCTCCTCCCATTTCCGGTCAATCTCGGCGGCATCCTCCGCACTATATTCATTATTCTCCCCTTCGTGCCTTAGAAGAGATGTGGTCTCCATTGCCGAAGCACCTTCCTCCGCTCGTTGTCGCTTTCCAGGACCAGCAGACCCCATGACATTGTTATCGCTCAGCAAGTGCCTCTCATCTTCGATTGCCTGTTCACGCTCTCTCTGTGTTAGCACCTCGGGATCGATATGGTGCGGGACAACGGTAGCATGCGAAATAGTTGTGAAGAAAGAAGGCCGTTGGTACGAGCCAGCAAGAGAGTGCGGATTTGTTCCTGGCTGACTGTTGAGTGCGCGGATGGTCGATGTTTCCGAAGCGTCATCGTCGGTGGTAAGATTGGACCCTTCGTCATCCGCATGATTCTCCAAGTCTCGAGCAATCGCGGCTTCTGCTAGAGGAGAGCTGGATCTGAACCCGTGTATAGCCTGTTCCTCTGCGGCGCGCAGGGAACGGGCAGCCTTATTACGGGCCATCGCGGGTCGCACTGGAAAGTTGAAGATGGGCACAATGGGTCTGAGGTGTGCAAGATCGGCTCTATGTCTTATAACCCAATTTTCAACATGATTAAGGACAGCAAATAAGCTCGTTTCTTCAAGGATTCATCAATCGCCAAAGAAAGGGATGCGAGCAGAGTCTGAGAGTAAAGCGGGGAGGGCTGGCACATATGTACCAGTTGGAAGCTTAGGTCGGTAGGTCCTAGCGATAGCGTAACCGCATTACACGGGTGGCCGCAAATTTTTGCCTCCAAGGGCTACTTCCGGAGGACGAAACTTGTATGGTCGGTAACACCGGAATGGGCCCACCTGCTGGTTTGACTCAACTGGGTATAGTAGTAGGTAATAATAATAATGCATGGCGAAATGACTCACACGGTAGCCAAAGGTCTGAGTGGTTGATTTTAGCTTTTGCCACTAAGCGTCTGTACTCTGTAGGACGTCTTGTCCAGTCTTTTTGCTTGGAATCAAAGAAAGGGCGTACCTTGACTACCAAGAGACCCTTAGGGGAAGGAATCAGTCAGGGCCCCGCAGTGCCGGTTGACCCCACTGAAAAGGGCTGTAAGATCCAACAGCCTAGTGCAGGTGCTGATCCAAAATGTATCGGATACTTTTTTTCCCCCCGTCAACCACAATTGGGGCTTGGGGGGATCGAGAAGTTGGCACACCAAACCTACTAGGTTTTTGACCAGTGGTAACACGAACGATGAGCGAGAAAGACTCCGACGTAGACCAGATGACATCATGCCCGAACAAGACTAGTCGGAGTATCACGTGGACCCGTCATCGGATCAAGAAGATCGATTATCACCCGCAACTTACAGCAGGACAACAACAACTGGTCTCCCCCCCACATCTTCCCATAGATGAGGAGGGATGTTCCTGAGGAACGGAACTATGATACGAATCGATTTCCCGTTTCGATTATCTTGATCCGACACTGTTAGCTGGCTGTAAATTGCAACCAGCAGAATCAAAGATATCAATCATGGCGTCCTCAACAACCAGACAATCCTCGGCCTCTCTCCGGCCGCCTTACAATCCCTTGATTAATGCAGCTCACGCAAGACCAGTGCTGGTCGAGGAGTAAGGGAGAACTCAACATATACTGTGCAACCCCCGCTTCTAAGGCTAACCCCCCTTCACAATAGACACTTGGAGGATGATCATCACATCTTTCTATCTCGCCCTTTTTTCGGCGCCCTTTTGTTCGAAAACAACACGTCCGATGCTCGCGATCACTGTGCGAACGAGAGAACCTTTCTGTCATGGCTCCGTCTAGCCATGTACTTGGGTATTGTGTCCGTCGCCATCATTCTGTCGTTTCACTTCCAGAGCAAACCGACCGGTCTTGAGCGTCGCATGGCCCTGCCACTGGGGATCATCTTCTGGATTCTCAGCCTGGCGTGCTTAGTAAACGGATTCGCAAACTACATTCGGACCGTCAAGAAGTACAGCCGTAAAGTTGCCTTGGTACAGAGCGGATGGAAGACGCAAATGACATTCACTGTCGTTGGCACGGTCATTTTGGGAAGTTGTATATTGTTCCTGGCTACAGATGCGAAGGGGGTGAAATAGATTGTATCTACAGGTCCCTGATAGTTGATCCCACGCATCTTTCCAATATGAAATACTAGTACATATTATATGGGAGTTAATATTAACTGAAGCATGCACCTTCTAAATACTTTCCGCGCAACATACAAGATGACCCGAAAGGTTGTATGCATTTCTTCATCTTGAAAGCAATTGGCTGGTACATACCATGGTATCACTGGTTAAAAGCACTAATTGAAATTTCCAAAATGTCTGCGCTAGGCGCTTGCAACAGACATGGACTTTGGATGCAAAATCCGTCGGTTCGAACACTACATCCGACGAATAGCCTTCTCGCCCTTGTATTCATCCAAAGCAGGAGTGCCCAGGTGACTCCACCACTCAAAAAGCATGGATTCGCAGATAAGCTTGAACCAGGGCGTGAACTTGAGGCCCGGCTGTTCGAAGAACTCCTTCAACTCGTCGGCGGAGACATACCGCGTATCCCGGGCTTCGTTGGGGTTGGCATTAACGTCCACATCAGCCTGAATAAACAGGATATAATCGACTAAATAATGTGAGCTTGTATACACCGTGTGAGAAATCTCAAAAGGTGTCAAACGTACTCTCATGTTCACCCCACTTTCCATCGCTAGGAGCCTTGTAATGAATTCTGGTGAAGTATTCAAACTTATCCAGGGGCACCTGCTCCGGTTTAATACCCAGCTCTTGCTCCAGTTTACGCTGAGCAGCGCGCTTCACGCCCAACACAGCGGCGTCCAGTTCTGCGCCAGTCTCGCCCGGAATTCCCAGTGGGTGTGAGCAGCAAGTGTTGGTCCACATATCGGGGAAGGTAATCTTTTCGGAGGCACGTTGTTGAAGAAGCAGGCGCTTGTTGGAGTCAAAGAGGAAGACCGAGAAGGCACGATGGAGAAGACCACGGTCGATGTTGGTCATGAGATGGCCTAAGTCGAGTAAAAAAACACACATTAATATCAGGAGCAAAGGAAGGCGATAAATGGGGATCGGACTTGTCCCAACCACAATCGGTTTGGTCACAGAAGCAATCATTGGTGGGATAAACAGCACTCACATGTTTTCTTGCTTGCGCTTCCAATGGGCTTGTCATCATCATCGAGAACAATGCAGACTTCCTCCATCAGACGGACCTGTTCTTCATCATACCCAGCGAGCTCGCCCGAGTCTTGCACGGAGGTCCCAGAGGCGGTGGGGAAGACCTCACGGGCCAATGATGTGTCGACATCCGGAAAGAGAGTAGCAACATTGTCTGCTGTGATTTTGGGGGGTTCGGTAGCAGTCATGGTGGCCATGGTGAATTCTGGAGAATGAATCGTATTGGGGCGGGGGTGTTTTCAGGTGGATAAGCTTTGGTTTTAAGTTACGACTTATCTCCTAGGAAGGGTTCATGGCGGTGAGATTTGGCAGAACCGGTTTGCTGACAACTCATACTTTTCCATAACTAACTATAACTATCAACAGACATCAAGGTAGAGTCATCCTGTGGTTGAACACGAGTTTTGGTGAGATGCATGTTCTTATTTGGCTGTAATTGAGTCGGACTCCGGGTCATGGTCATCCGCTTACCTTGCAGAACGAGTCTCCACCTGAATCAGACGGGATTCGATCGTTTGTCAGATCAACGAGGTACAGCAGTAAGCAAGAGAGGCTGGTGGCGTAAAATAACTCTCTCTCTCTCTCTTTCTTTCCGCTGTCCGGTTTCCGGCTAGACCGGAGGATTCAGTGGCTTGTTTGTCGCACGCACGTCTCCTTGCGTCTGCCCCGGAAAGAAGCTGGAATGGTGACTGACGCTTTTGACCTCACAGCTGCGCCCGATGGTCAACCCTTTGCTGGATCGGGATCAAAATTCATCATCATCATCATCATCATCACACCTATGCAGTGCTTGTTTGCTGTGGTTCTCTGATATTGAATACACCGCTTTTCTATGCGGGTGTCCCTGTGGGGGACAGACTCTCAATACACTCATGGCCTAGTCGTCCCAACGACCTGTATGATTCAGGGTATGCATCCGGCACTTGATGGACAACACTACGAACTACGCAACGGCTTTTAAGCAAATTTCATTCATGAAAACATCCAGTATATCTCGTCTCTTCGATCGACTCTGAATACTTCACGATTTGACACGTCAAGGGTGACGATTAATGTCATTCCATCATGTATATGTGATATCAGATCTTGAGATTATCTGGGATGGAGCCAAAAATCTTGATTAATGGCTACTTCGTACAACATCTGCCTTGATTCGTTTTAAAGTATACTCACACGCCCCAAATCTCGTGCAATAATCAAACAGAAGCAAGGGACCAAAGGAGCATCGTATGTCCGTGTTGTGTATTATTTTATATTGATAGTCTCTATCTTTCTAAGCTCATCCACAAGAGTTCTCCCCTTATCATACGATACGCATCAACTCTGTCTTCCATAAAGTACCTGTAGGTGTAACTATGTGGTTATCCTGCGTTTACCTGTATGTAACCGAACTTGACTGAGCCCGACCCCAATGGAGGAGTTGGACAAGAGAGAAAAAATCAGGTAGTAACAGAAAGATGGGTCAGCAGGGTATTATTTACCCCATGAGAAATTCTGTCAATTGCATAATAATGATGTCCAATCGCGAATGCAAAGTGAAAATACCTAATATATATGTATATCAATATATATGAGGCATATAATAAAAAAGTGCATACTTTTGAAAGCCTGATTCGGTCGGAACAGAGTATGAAGAAAGAAAGAAAAAAGCTGGTAAACAATGCACCAATCAATAAAGCAGGAATGTCATTATATTTTAAGTAGGTTAGGTATCAGACCAAAAAAGAGACATCGGAGACAACGGAGAACGCATTAAAGCATAAATCAATTAATCAATAAATATCAATCAGTCTATTCATCCACCCATAAGCAACTGATCCACCAATTACCCATACTGTACGGAGTACGGATGTATGTATTAGGTAAGGACGTAATTCCACGCACGTCGGGGACCAGAACTAGAGGATATTTAGGGCTTCGGTTCCACTTTTCTTAGAGATAGTGGCACGGTCCGTCTCCCGCGAGTCTTGATTTGGTTGACAGTCTGGATCCAGGGACGGGATGTAATCTCCCTGAGTGTCTCTAGTGGTGGAGGGAATTAAGGTGACAGCAATAAGTATCTCCTACCACCCTAGTAAGAACACTATTAGTATTAGTATTATTATTATTATTAGTATTATTATTATTATTATTGATTAGTAGGGAGTAAGAGGTACGTACATTGATTCGATATCCACAGTCATTTTAACCGACCTGGTCTTATTCTCCACATCCCTTTTGATCATCCAGTTCAGAGAGCACGGAGAACATTGCGATCCTCTTCGCTCCAGACTAGTGCCTATTCCAAATATCGTACTCTCTCGAAATTTAGACCGTCTTCGCCAATATTTTGTCACGCGCAGCTGATCGTCCTCGGGTTTTGCATCTCGAAAAAGAAAAGAAAAAAGAAAGCCAATGATACGTATCTTGATCCCACCAATATGGCATCTGACTGGCTAACCAAAATTACCCTAGAAGCTCGTCTCCTTCTCTTTTGGGGGGTCCGAGTTTTGGTTCAGAGTGGAGCGAGTAACCTGCCATTTAGTGTCTGAGAGGATTCAGGGCCGCAAAGATCGTGCCGCGGAACATCCGGAGTGCACGCTAGCGGGTTCAAGTCTCGTTTGGCTCCGTATTTTGAAGGGAATAACGAGTCATTTCGTATCATTATTATTCTAGTATTATTTTGTTGTGTTCTTCATACGTAGTTCGTCTCTTTTAATTTGTTAGCGATTTTATCACTCGACAAGGGTACCTTGGTTATTCCATAACACCCATCGTGAAGGCTTAGGGGAGGGACGGTGGTTATCTGCTAATGGGCAAAATAGCATTGAAAACAGGCAGCATAAGAGAGAAGATCAACTAGGGGGAAAATTTTGGAATAAAAGAAGGAAATAATGTAGCCTCCACACCAAACGTCGGGATACCTGTTCAACATAGGCCAGCCATGTGAAGACAGTTTCTATGATCCTTTCAATATCAGGTTAATCTAGCATCTCATGTAGTTCACAAACAAAAAACCATCCCATAAAACAATGCGATAAGCAAGAAAGACGAAAGCCACCAAATCCATATATGCATGTAATGATACCGTTCAAATATACATCGTCATCACCCGCCCTTCTACCTACCTCCATGGGCCGCTGGAGTACTTGTCGAGCACATGATCTATACAACCAAAGTGGGGGCAGTTGCAATGTTTAAAACCCGACTGGTTTCCTCAATGGAGTTGTTGTGGAAATTGATTTTCGAGATAAACGCCTTCGGGCACCGCATTCCGGTCGGGCGCTTCGAGCTGTCCTTGTTCTTGATCCGATGCCTTTGCACGCATGGAGTTCCGCTGACAGCCAAGCGCAGTATGCCTGAAAATCCCAGCCATGTAAGTATTAGAATATCGTAGAAGCATGCGGAGTTTAAAACAGACCTAGTTAGTGTGTCTTGTCGACTGAATCGTTGGCCACACGATTCACAAAAGAATTTTCGGATTCCACGATGTATCTGGGACCTTATCAGCAAGATCTCTAATGCAAAGCTGGCCAAACCCACACTATCCACGTGTCTTCGAAGATCACTCCTTCTTCCAAAAGGCCTCTCACAGTATTCACAGCTATATGACTTTCTGCGGTTTGGATCGTGCCTCTTCATGTGTTCCTGGCAGTTCGAGCGGCGAGTGAATCGATAACCACAGATGGTGCACTGAAGTCCACTTGCAGATAGGACCTTGCGTCGTTTTTTGTTAGATGGTTTGTCCTGATCTTGCACCCATTTAATGATTACCTCAGACTGATGGTTTTCCTGTGTGTCTTGCCGATGGTTGTGGCTGCAATCTGGGATATAATCCCAATCAGCGGGATTGACTTTTTCTTCGTTCGGCGGCTGCATATCCGGCGTTTGTAGCACCTGTGTTTGCAATGAAGCACCAGCAGTGTTGCTTGGTTCTATCAACATTTGCTCCCAGGGTTCATCGGGGTCTTCTTTCTTGATCTTTGGTTTCAGATTTGCATAAGCTGCCCCATTTGAGTCAAGTGGGTTCGCCCAAAGGGTGGGGTTATGATATTCCATCATATTGTGATTTTCTCCGATCTCCATTGGCGAATCGTAGGTCTGTGGGGGATTAGATGCCTGTGCGGGATACATGCGAAGAGGAGAGGCAGATACACTGGGGCGAGAAGGAAAGGTCTCGTAGTTCGCCATAGATTGGAAGTGGCTGGCATTAATGGCGGGATCCAGAAGCCGTTGAGACGGAAAAAAGCGTCCAGACCAGTCTGATGTCGGCGACGGGTATGACGTGCATGATATCCCAGAAGTTGTATATCCGCAATTTGATATTCCCAGTCCTGTCGATAGCCGGGGATCTACCATGTAACCGGGATGAGAAGTGGCTGGAGACGAGTAGACCGAAGGAGCGTCCATGATCGGATGGTCGGTTGACTGTGAGCGGACTGAAGGGGATGGTGGAAAAGACGTCGGCGTACGATCCATGTTGATGACGGCAAGGCTGCAAAGGGCAGCAGAGTATATGAAAATACCAGATCAGTAAGAAAGAGAAGCACTAAACTTGAGCAGTCGTCGTGCAGATAGGGAAGATGAAAAAGGTTCTCGCGTTTCTGAAGGGTGTCTCGCTCGTTAGCGTTGATTTCGCCTCACAACAGAGAAAGCTGCGATTTGGTAAAAGACTAGGTCAAGTTCCAGGGAGGATGAGGGGGACTTTAATGATGTATACGAAGTTAAGAGGCTCCAAAATAATCCAGGGACAAAATAAAATCTAGTGGTTACCATGGAATGTGACTAGAATTGCCGCAATTTCATCAGTCATATAACAATTGGAGGAACGAGGGCCGCTGCAGCGACATGGTCAACAGACGTAGAGCAAGAACCCTGACGCCAGATCAGCCAAGGCAGATTTAACGGGACAGAGGTGCATGAAGGTGGTGGACAGGAGGCACAGGTAGAGGCAACGTGAGCAAAGGGGGTGTGGCAGTCTCGATGCGGAGGACGGGACCAAGCCCATGTCTGCAGTAATTAGATAGGCGCGAGAACAAGAGGTTATGCACAACAATTTAGCGCCGAAAGAGTGTGATCGGGCCAAATTGGCAACTAGTCCGTCAGAGATATTGCAGCCCTTCGATGGGGCATTGTTCAACTGATGGATGGAGGCACTGTCCCCAGGCTCCAGCAAGATAGATCCTCCAACTCAATAGGCAGCCCACACGCAGGGGAGAAAATTCTGAACAAAATACGGCAAAGATAGCCCGCGGGGGAGAGACCTCCAGGAAAAAGGGACCTCATAGGGGAAAACGAAAGGCGACCAGTCAGGGCGGATCGATGGGATGGCTCGAACCAGTTGCAGAGCAACGGACACCAGCAGCAGCGTCACTCCGATCACCGCCGGCTGGTCGAGCACCAGCGCACATTTTCCTTCTTCCTTTCGATGAAAACAGCTTAGTGACGACCCGACAGTCTGGTACCTTGCTTGGCAAAGGAGCAGTGCGAGTCGCCCGGCCTGATTGGCAAGCATTAAGGCATGATCCGGAGAAAAAACAAGAAAAAGAAAGGCAAATGGGGAAGAGGGGTAACAAAAAAGGGTGGCCAGCCTGCAGGCCAAATAAATTTTATGCGTGGGAAAGAAGAGACGAAGATGTGGGTGAAGGTAAAGGTGGATGGGAGGTGATGCAATGGAAAGCGATGATGAACTTCCCTCCTCCTCCTTTTCCCTGGAGTCGAGTCAAGTCTCCCCACCTGCACAACACGACGCTCGATCAATTAATTAATTAATTAAAATTAAATGAAAATAAGCAATAATCAGAGAAAGAAAAAATAACCCATGAAAATTGAAATAAAATAAGACGATTTCAAATTATTTCCCCTTTTTTTTCATTATTGTTGTTATTCACCCTTTTATCAGGTACTGACGTTCTTCATGGATTTGGGCCAAGTGTTTAACGAGTGGTTCAAAAAAAACAAAGGGAAAAAAGAAAGAAAGAATTTGGAAAAATACTCCAATAGTACTAAATCCAATTTAGTCTAGTTTGTATATTAAAACTAAATAAAAACTAATATTGAATAGATAGAAAGTTTTATAATAAGAAAAAATCAATTAAAAACTAATTTATCACCTGGGTGTAGTAGCCCGTTCGCCCAGGTTGGTTCACGTTCTCCAGGACGGTTCTCATCTCGTCTTGCGAGACACTCTCCCTTAGTGCTCTTTAGCGTCCATAATCAATGACTTCGTTGGTGGAAAGCCATGGTAGCTGCAACTCGATCCACTTGGGCCCGCAACCGTTCCACTTCGTCGATCATACCCGCGATGTCAACATGACCAACCTGTCCCGGGCCTGACCTGCGCGCTTCAAGGTGCTGACCCCGGTTAGTTGGATTCCCATGGTTGCCAGAACCCAGAAAATGCCCATCGTCTGCGGAGGCCTGGGGTGGGCCGTTGTGCGTGGGGAAAGATAACCCCCTCTGCGTCGAAGTTAGGACAATCCTACTTATTCTGGCCGAGGTTGTCGGCGGAAGATAGCTGTTTCGCCGCAGAACAAGCTGGCGGCTAGATTCATAGGCCCAGATTAATGCAACAAAGGGAAGGTGGGTTGCCCTGAGCAGAATGATGCGCACTCGACGAATATGCTCTGCCGACAAGAAAAGCCTCAAGGGCCGGATACACAAAAGTGGAATGAGATTCTGCATCGCCAACGTTAGCGGGTGACCTTATTCGGCCCATCAGAGTCCCAAGTAATCAGATATGATGTTGGATCCTAACCAATGGAGGTAAAAAATGAGTCAGTCTCCGGGAGTTGCTGCTTTCCAATACATAGATAGACAGTCTATTTCCACGCATTAGTGATCGCCATTACGAAGCGAAAATTGAAGAAGGCACGCTAACTGAAAAAGATATTCTTCGCGAGCATGGAGCATAACCTAGATGGAGAGATGTTAGTCTAGACAGCTCGAAAAAGATATGAAAAAGAAAAGTACATACCCCCTCTAAACTCATACTCATCAGACTGACCAACGAGGATATCAGCAGAAGATTTGTCATTGACACAAAAATCAGCCTACATTTACACTGGTTAGCTGTATCCAATTTTTTCCAACGTTGCGGTCCAAGCTATAGTTCATTGATAAAGTGACTGGCGCCGGCAGGGTTCACGCATTCAGCCACGATGTAGCGGGGCATCAGGGGCGGAGGGGATCCAAGAAGAAGAAAAAAGGAGAAGAGAAAAAAAATATCAGTATAAGATGCCAGGCGCATATTCAAACGTGATCAAGTCCATATGCGACCGACATCCCCATGTCCCTTGTGGCGCAGTATACTTACATCAGTCCGTAGCCGAAGATGGGGGAGATCTAAAAATTAGCGCGTCAGTCATCTAAACGCGAGAGCCAACCGTTCCACCAAAGTCCCCGGGTATCGCAATACTGGCTGCACCGCAGCCGCTTGGTGTACTAGACTTACTTCATGAGCGATGTCCTATCAACCAATCGATTCAGCCACCGTCAGTTGAAGAACACACTTTTCATCTATCAGGACCAGGTCTTACGCACAAAACCCAACACATTCGATCTGCCTCGCGCATTTAGTCAATGAACCTACAGGCAGCTTTCACCGACTCACCCAAAGAACACCTTGACAAGGATCCATGACATTTGTCGCACGGAAAGTCGGTCCCGGGCGAGCATGGTGAACGATGTGAGGAACCCTGTTGGAATTATTGGCTCAAAGTTTTCCTCAACAACCCTGCAAGGTACAGCGCCACATACCAATGTACAAGACTAGAACCACAGGCATGAACCGGAAAAATGATTTCGTCTATAAGATGTTGGTCAGCCTTACGAGTTGCCCTAGAAGCGTAGGCGGAAACCAGGTACCATTTCCTTCAGAACAGGTATCTGAAAATCATCAGTTAACCAAAAGAAACCCCCATTTAATATGCAGTTCAGATTTGCCAATCATACCAAACTCCCAAAGTAAGAGTTTAAGCTCACGAGGGAGCATATTCTGCGAAGCGCCGTCAGACTATGTATGCATGCGGGCTGTCACATTGATGGGGTGATGCATGCCTTGGAACCAAGAACAAAGCCTCAAGCGATAGGATGTCAAATGAGAGATCAATGATGTAGCCACTCTTGTTCGCTAAGCCAATAACCCCTAGGACTTTGAGTCAATTGATGAGTCCAGATAAATGAAGATCACTGCTATGGCGATCCAGAGGTGATTGAATCAAATGGACTAGGGAACCATTGACGAGGCAACTTTGCAGAGAAAATGACTCACTTGTAATGACAAAGGCCAGACCTGTACCAATAATCCCCAGGTTCCAGATCTTCCAAAAGTCCATCTGATAGAACAAGATTCCTGTATCAGTTATGCCGCCGATTTCCTCATAGGCAAAAGCGGCAATCCAGAAATACATCAATGTCTCGAAAATTCCTATGCCCGTTGGTTTTCTCTCAACGAGAACTGCATAGTACAGAAAGAGAAAGGAGACGAAAAATGCTGCTTCAAAGGCTTTCCGATATATCGGAACTCTTAGTCGTGAATATGGGTCTGCCGTTCTGTACCATCACAAGGTAATTAGCCACGGTGGTTTTTAAAACTATTGGGTATATAGGGTAATACCGTTTGTTAAAGAACTGTGGCTTTTTCGTCGAATGCACGCTGAGGGTGTCCCAGAAGACAATTTCTCCTTTCCATATACTGTCAATAACCTTTTGTACAACTTTTTGGCTAAGGAACGTCTTTGCCTGTGCGATGATTGCAATCTCCAGCGCGTTAAGACCAAAAAAGAGAGAAAATCGATCTAGTTGGTATTCATCATGCGAAGAGTGGTGCGATCCCTGGTTTTCACCGTCAAAAGAGAAAGAGTTTCCTAGGCGTCTCCTGCCACCGAAGAAGTGATATAGCGAGGATGAGGAGCTCAGTAATAAAGGCGTCCTCTCGAGAGTCTCCTGTGAATTTTCCATGTTATTGGACGCACCAAACCCAGACACCCCTCGCTCGGCTTCGGTGAGGGATGCGGTGTTCGTTGACGGCCAAGTAAGCTCTTCAAGCAAAAACTCGATGGTTTCTCGCTGGTTGAGATGACATAGAAATTGCCAGGCAACATATTCGCATGCATAGCCCCGACTCTCATTCAGTCCCCAATCCGAGTCGTCTTCATATCCATACTGCCATTTCAGAATCCTGTGAAAAGGGTCTTGAGACAAAGAACACCCTAGAAATGCTTGGCATATGCATGAGGGGCTACGTACATTAGAGCCGATATGATGTGCGGATTGTGCGAATCATCCGCCAATGAGTATATTAGCAGTCGCAAATTTTGGCCGCACGACGACGACCGCATCTGTTCAAAAGTATACGAGACATCGGATATGGCTAGGGTGAAATAGCTGACCAAGCAGAAAAGTTAGTAGATATTCCCGAGGCAAATGCATAGAATCGGATGTGGGGATTCACTGGTGCAATTTCCGAATGACATCAACAAGAGACTCATTATCATCAATGATAGGAATTTCGATGCATTCCTTTTCGGTGGGGGGTATCGAGGAAATTGATGATTGTGGTCTTGCGGAGGCCATAGAGCAAGCCTGTTCCCCTCCCGGGTTGTCGGTCTTCACGGTGATCGTATCGGTGCAACTTGACAGGATGGTCTAACTCTCCAAATAGCAGCTATGGAACAGATTATCCTAGATGTTGAACTCAGGGGAATCCCGAGAAACTTTCTCCGTCAAGTTAGTAACCAAAACGTAAAGAGAGAATGGCCTACAGGCGGTGTAGCGGGACGTGAGATATTCGATCACGGAAACCATACCGATACGGATCACTTAAGTGCCTAGGTTGACTACTAGTTTTTAAGGTAGAGCACTTCTCAAGCAAGGACCCTGAGCAAGCCCGGTTTGACAACTGGTTGTCTGCATCAATGACGCGGGCCGTTGTTTACGTATGGCGGTGGACCGTGCGACTAGCCTTGGGCTTTCGGTAATTGATCAACCTTTATTCCAGAATCTTATTTATTTTCTGCTCTGTATAGCTGATCTCTTTAATTGTATTTTTATGATCGGGCGAATATACAGCCTAACGTATTATAGCGAAGTACAAAAAGATACCAAAGATGTTTTCGGTGATAAGTCTATAACATGTACTTAGCTTGCTAAGGTACTCAACAACATATATTGTCATTGCTGGGAGAATGTCTACATAAAAAATAAAAAATAAAAAATATAAATATATAAAAAAGACATATCGAGACAAAGGCGAAGGAAAAGAAAGCAAAAATGAGGTAGGTTTCTTCATTATTAATGACCTGAGCCATATACTATGGTATCCTAATTCACCCAATCGCAGGATAATAAAAAGACTTCCCGTAAGTCCCTAGATAAACAAGGACATGTTACAAATTTTTACCAGAATTGTGGACCCGAACTAAGTACCTTACTTAGGGTGTTTATTGGGCGAACAACGGGCCAAAAATACCATGGGAAGACCATATATTTTTCTTCGGCCAAGTGTTTTAGCAAATCCCAGCGGTTTCCCAGGCTCTGTCCACTAGGTCACCTCATCAACTTCTATATTGAAATCATAGAGGCATATTCTGCATTGCTGCTTTCTAATATATGAATTCAGATTCTTTAGCGACAGTGAGAAAAAAAGAAGCTAGTATATTGTAGAGTTGATTATTATTATGTACATAACTTTTTATGTGAACGGATTATAGTTGTCCAAAGTACCTGGTATGCTGTATAGAGATTTCGCGAATAATCAAGTAGCTCAGGCTTGTATAGCATGATTCTGCTCATTAAAGTTATCTAATGGGACGGTAGATCAGTTGGGAGATCGTTCGACTGAAGATAACTTCAATCAGTCCATCGGAAGGTCCCTGGTTCGATCCCGGGTCGTCCCATTAATTTTTTTATCCAGTAAGGCTTTTATCACCTTCGAAATGATTTTCTTGTTTCCTTCATTTACCTAGAGCCACCGCATATTTAAGGCTTCCTAAATATGGGGTCAATCATTTTTAGTGGTCGGTCCAACGATACCATGTCAACTTATGCATCTACGCGCCATTTACGCGCCCACTCCTGCCCCCATGATTACAAGACCTTCTCCATCCCCCTACAAGTGGGCTGTTCAAAAGCAGCGGATCTGGCTCTTATAACTGCTCCACTTTCTGATCATTTTTGAAAAATGCGTACTTCGGACGGAGTAATGGTTATCTTCGGCTTCCGCTCACCCGATATGTATCTCTTACGAACTTCAACCCTATTTATTGCCCTCATATGTGGATCATTAGTTTCATCAGCAACCTCGACAACGTGTTACTAGCCAAACGGAGATACAGCAAAGCTATATGTTGCTTGCTCCAATAGCAAAGTATGTTGTCGGTCAGGTGAAGCGTGTCTATCAAACGGCCTCTGTTATGGAGCGACGTTAAACATCGCATATCATGGTGCATGTACGGATAAGTCGTGGCCAATGGCTGAATGCCCGCGGATCTGTTATTCAGGTAAATACTGCCGCAGCTTGATCTCTATCCATTTCGATGCCCTAATGGTTGGCCTTCTCCAGAGATCCCATTTCAGTGGGCGAACCTCTACTCCTGCCCAAATAGTTCTACCAACGTCATTACCTGCGGAACTGCCGGTTGGGCCACGGATGTCTGCAATGATAATGTGGGGGAATGGAAATGGGAGAGCGCAAATGTGTCCGTTGCGCAGGTTGCAGTCTCATCGGAAACATCCTCGGTTTCGCAATTCCCAACATCCACAATCTCTACGAATTCGGCCTCGACAAGTCCATCACAAGAAACATCGACTTCCTCTAGTCCACGCTCTAACAAAATGGCCATAGCACTCGGCGCTGGTTTAGGTGCAGGCCTCGGTGTACCTTTGCTGGTCGTGAGTGGGTACCTAATCTATTTCTGCGTTCGAATGCGGCGACAAGTGCACACCATGGAGCAACAAGGAAAGTGTTTATCAGAGCAATCTTCTTATGTCCACGGCCCTGTGGAAATCGCGACGCAGCCACATAATCTAGCCAGTGAGTTGGAAGGCTCAAAAGGTGGCAGGTCAGAACTTTACGGGTGAAGCCTGACTATAGTATGTACCTAGGTAGTATTTTAGTTCAACAAGCAATGCTTGAATGATATTCTATGCCTGTTATTAGCACTGGAAGGATCGTGATTAATACTATTGGCACGCACTTTCTTCCTCGCATAGATGCTGACCATTGTTTCTCTTCGTAAATTAGGTATATATGAAGTACGGGCTAGTCAATTGTTAATATCGGGGCTGTTTCACGCTTTCATGATCCTTTATAGACCACTAGAGCATTAATTTGACTGATTTGTGGAGAGGCAAGGGGCTACTATGTACTATTAATAATAATAATAATGAATCCACTCCCTGTATATGTCGTGGCAGAAATACAACTCACCGCCTTGACGTCATGTGACTGTTATCATCAACACCCCTCAACGCGTCAACTGACTTCACCTCTAGCCTGACTTCATGTCTCTCTTTGCGATTCTCCGTATTTATTGAATTTGTGAAGCATAGACCTCTACTTTGCTGAAGTGTATGAGATGAAGACGTCTTCGCATCATGGGCCAAGGTTATTCCCTTACAACCCTTTCAGCGGGTTCGGCTGGGATCGATGTTCCCGAGTTGTCGGATTTGGTGTATGAGAAATCCATGGGCGGCGGGAGATTCATGAAAAGCATCCGAGCAAGGCAGCAGAATGGAATTGTCTTCGTTAAAGTTATCATGAAACCTTATCCTGCCTTGAAGTTGGAACCATATGTCAAGGCTATCTCGCGTGCGTTGCCATTATCTTGAACTAGCTAGTGCTTCTCTAACACTGGATGCAGGGGAACGCGAGTTACTGTTGGAAGTCCCAAATGCTCTAAGCTACCAGAGAATTCTAGAGACTAGCATCGGTGGTTATCTAGTCCGCCAGTACATCCATAGTTCCCTTTATGACCGGATGAGGTATGTATAACACTTTGAACTTGTGTGTGCTTACTCTGACTGGCACAGTACTCGACCATTCCCAGAAGACATTGAAAAGAAATGGATCGCCTTTCAGCTTCTATGTGCACTCCGCGATTGTCATTCGTTAAACGTGTATCACGGGGATATCAAGACCGAAAATGTCTTAGTTACGTCATGGAACTGGCTTTACCTAACAGACTTCTCGTCATCGTTCAAACCAACTTTCCTTCCAGAAGACAATCCCGCAGAATTTTCATTTTACTTTGATACTTCAGGGAGACGAACATGTTACCTGGCCCCTGAGAGATTCTTAGTCGCTGGGGAAGAGCCAGGAAGTAGACAGGTCAATTGGGCAATGGACATCTTCAGTGCTGGATGCGTGATTGCAGAACTTTTCCTCGAGTCCCCTATATTTACTCTGAGCCAGATATTCAAATACCGGAAGAGCGAATATAGCCCTGAACATGGTCAGCTCGCTAAGATTGAAGATCCAGAGATCCGATCATTGATTCTTCACATGATCCAACTTGACCCAGAGTCTAGATATTCAGCCGAAGAGTACCTAAACTTTTGGAAGGAAAAAGCATTTCCGGAGTATTTTTACAGTTTTCTTCATCAATACATGTCTTTGATGACCGATCCGTCTTCGGGCAGAGCGCAGGCCACTACAGAATTGGCGTCCAGGTCAGAGGCGGACGATAGAATCGAGAGAGTTTATTTTGACTTTGACAAGATATCTTACTTCCTCGGATCGTCCAAACCCGAGAAAGACGGATCCGATCGAACTACCACGAGACTCACAGGTAATATGTTTCCTGTCCATTTGGACTTGCCTCGTTACGGAAACCAAAACGCGAAACCGCAACGACAAGCAGACGATGGTGTCCTGATCTTCCTTACTCTTGTCGTATCCAATTTACGCAATACATCAAAATCATCTGCTCGGATTAAGGCTTGTGATATCCTTTTGGCATTTGCCGAGCGATTGTCTGATGAAGCCAAATTGGATCGCATTCTTCCATATATTATGATTCTCTTGAATGATCGGACAGACTCTGTAAAGGTCGCCGCTATACGCACTCTCGCAGATCTGCTGGAAATGGTTCATGTCGTGTCTCCAGTCAACGCATACCTTTTTTCGGAATATATTTTCCCTAGACTTCAGCCCTTCGTCCCAAATTCAACCTCGAGTCCTAGCACGCTGGTGCGTGCGGCCTATGCGTCATCCATTGCATCTTTAGCTGAATCCTCCTTGAGGTTCCTGGACATGATTCAGGCATTACGATCTGATACCCGACTTCCTGCTCTTATACCCGCTGGATCAGAGCCCCGCTGGACCGAGGATGCGACGTATCATAATTTGTATGACGTTGCAAGGATTGATTTGCTTGAGTATTTCGAAGCCCACACCAAAGCCCTCCTGACTGATACTGATGCATCGGTCCGTCGTGCATTTCTCGGCTCTGTCTCGAGCCTTTGCGTATTTTTTGGGAACCTGAAAACCAACGAAGTAATACTGAGCCATTTGAACACATATCTAAACGACCGTGATTGGATCCTGAAGTGTGCTTTTTTCGAAGCTGTCGTTGGTGTTGCAGCTTACGTTGGGAGCATAAGCCTGGAACAATACATCCTGCCATTGATGGTCCAATCCATGACGGACCCCGAGGAATTTGTTGTGGAAAAGGTCATTCGGTCCTTGGCGTCGATGGCTAGCCTGGGCCTCTTCCAGCGATCAACCACGTGGGCTATACTTCACATTGCAGTATGTTTTTTGGTCCACCCTAATGGCTGGATACGCGAAGCTGCTTTGACTTTGGTGGTCAATTCTACAAAGTTTCTCTCGCTAGCCGATAGATACTCCATCCTTAAGCCTCTTATTAAACCTTTTTTAAAGGTCAACATTGTCAATTTTACCGAAGGTGAACTTCTTGACGCTCTGAAGGGACCACTCCCTAGAGGGGTGTATGAGCTCGCTTTCGTTTGGCTATCAAAAGCTGACAAGGGCCTTTTTTGGCGATCCGCATCGCGTGATGGGGTATTTATACTGGATGGGGCAGACGGTATCATCCCCAAAAGCAGCCAAAGAAGCTCAATCCAGACTCTTAGTTCACAACCTAAAAATGAGGAAGATGAACAGTGGATATTGCGGCTAAGGAATATGGGAATGGCGCCGGAGGATGAGGTGAAACTCATGGCCCTCAGAGAATACATTTGGCGGGTCTCGATGCGTCAGGCTAAGGATGCTGATACTGGAACATCACCTTTGAATAACGTCCTTACTCTAACACATTGTGGAGTCACTCCTCAAACTGTATTCTTTGATAAAAACCAGAATTCCAAGCCACGAAGAAGCCCTCCAGCTAAACTGGAGACCCGTCGAATGCAGGATCGCAAACTTCACACAATTACGGATGCGCTTCTCGATGCTTCAACAACACTGGACAATGTTCCGGGTTCTCGCCGCAGACATATGCGGTCAAGGACTCATCCCCAGAGAGATATTGACACAACCCTCAAGGTTCCACGCCAAAACGCCATGGACGGTGTCAGGGCGGCGGAAGATTCTCTGGTGTCCTCTCCAATAGCATCATCGCCAAGTGCTGCTCCAGGGTCAAGGCCATTATCCCCACTTGCCTCGGACACTGAACGCAGAGTTTCGGGTGGTAGAAATAGCCCCGGGCAAGATAGTTCGTCGACGCCAACAGACGCAGAAAATCCTGCCATCAAAACTTTAACTTCCGGCGTGCAGCGGAAACCCAGCGCGATGAGCCTCCTCAACCGTAAGGAATACTCAAAAGCATATGCAGAAACAAGCACGAGCTCTGCAAATGCTTTTGGTAAAGTTGACGTTCCAATCCAACGTGAAGCGTCACAGCCATCTACTTTGCCTACCTCAATTGAGAGGAAATCAGCTGACCGAGGACTGCATGATTATCATGTGAACCACTCGTACGGGGGAGATGATCCTGTGATTCTCAAGCTCTTAGATAACGTCTTTGCGGAAAATTATCCTACAGACCTTTTTGACCTTGGACCCTATGTCAAAGAAGTGGATACAAAACGACCAATTCAGAATGCCAATGGCAACGAACAAAATAAGGTCTGGAAACCGGAAGGTGGTCTTGTCGCGATATTCGGAGAGCATAAGGGCCCCGTGAATCGGGTGATCGTCGCACCGGACCATGCTTTCTTTATCACTGCCTCGGATGATGGCACAGTGAAAATATGGGATACAACTCGCCTGGAAAGAAATCTAACTCCCCGTTCTCGTCAAACCTATCGTCATTCCACCGATGCCAAAGTAAAGACATTGACTTTCGTTGAGAATACGCACACCTTCATCAGCGGCGCAACCGATGGGAGCCTTCACGTTGTGAAAATCGATTATCACAATGCCAACGAAACAGTTCGATATGGCAAGCTTCAATTTGTGCGCGAGTATCGGCTACCGGAAGCTGAAGATGGTTCGGTGGAATATCCTGTTTGGGTCGAGCACTTCCGTGTGGATGCACAGTCAATCTTGCTGGTTGCGACCAACACCTGTCGGATTTTGGCCATCGACATGAAGACCATGCTGCCGATCTATACACTACAGAACCCCGTCCACCATGGAACGCCCACCACATTCTGTTGCGATCGAAAACACAACTGGCTATTAATAGGCACCACGCACGGTCTCTTAGACCTTTGGGACCTTCGTTTTCGGGTTCGTCTGAAAGCATGGGGACTTCCCGCCTCGAGCGCCATTCACAGACTCCAAGTTCATCCGACTAAAGGGCGCGGACGCTGGGTCTGTGTCTCTGGTGGTGGTAGTCGTGGAAACGAGATCACTGTGTGGGACATTGAGAAAGTCCGCTGTCGAGAAGTATATCGGGCAGATTCCCCGCAGTCTGGCAATGGAGACTCAAATGGCGGACATGGTGACTACATAAAATCAAGACCCCCATACATGAGCGCGAAAGAGTACGAACCTTGGCATGCCGAAGGTGACCGGCCAGAAGGAATGTTGAGCCGATTTGCAACCGGAGGTCCAGCATCAGGGGCAGTAGAGCAGGCTTCGGGACCGTCGTCGACTATCATGCCAGCGCGGGTGTGCGCCTTTGCCGTTGGCTTTGACTCCCCCGATGACGGCAAGGACAACAGCACTCGATGTGGGTTCATTGTCTCAGGGGGCACTGATCGCAAGATCCGATTTTGGGACCTAGCTCGTCCCGAACTGTCTGGCATAGTCAGCGGGCTTGAAGCTGTTTCCGATGGTGTGGCCACCGGGAAACCGCGGTACGAGCTGTCTCAGCCCGGTCCATCTCTCTTGGTCACGACGGAACATCTCCCTAATGCGCTTCCTTCAGGGACGAATGGGAAGGGGGGCAGCAAAAAGGGAGGAAGTGGGAGACTACCGCGCAGTACAGTGATCAGCCTGCAGCAGCAGCAGCTTTTGAAAAGCCACCTAGATTTTATACAGGACGTTGCGGTGCTACGTGTCCCGTATGGCATGGTTGTTAGCGTTGATCGGGCGGGCATGGTCTATGTGTTTCGATAACTTCTTTCTGCATAGTATAATGTGAAGGAGGGCATTGCACTTTATTAACTTCTACACTACTACTTGCTTACGTTCATTTTTTCGAACTCCCCCTCAATCATCTCCGCCGAATTGAGCGCTTGTTCTCCTCCCCTGCCCCCCTTCCTCTCCTCTTCTCCACAGCGATAATCACCTGCACAGTCCCTGACTTAACTCAGCGACTCTCAGCGACTCTCAGCATCAATCTATCAAATATCTATCTACCTATCCAACAGCCTAAGATGACAATTCCTCCTCATATGCCTAGCTACCTTCCAGGCTTTCGTATCCAAACACGGGAGGAATATACAAGGAAACCAACATGCGCAGTAAACACATTTAAATTTAAATACCATTATAGCAGTGTGCAATACATGGACATCTACCCATGACACGGGCGCTCAATGCCCCGTGTTTAATGCTCCACTTCTAACTATGCAGAGACATGTAAGTATTAACAGATTAATAAGAGGTTGACTTGAGATATTTAACTAATTGGTTATATACCTACATATTTAATGGTATTTAACTAGTACCTTACAGCGATTTACGCAGGGGATAGTGATACTAGACTCAAAATGATCTTCATCAAACCCCCGATGGTGTAGTTGGATATCACGGTCGGCTGTAATGGACACATTGTTACCGACAGGTCACCGGCTCGATTCCGGTTTGGGGGACACATTCAACTTTTTGCCAGCCCAAGGACAGACATGGATGGCCTAGCAGTAGCTCATGCCTCTTTTTAGACTGTCTCGTTCTATTTAACCTCTGCTTAGCTAGGCTACGTGACTTGGTAACGTATTCCACACCCAAGTGCGCACCTGTGTATCCCATATAAATTGGCACTTTTTATGGTTACGATATCTCGACAACAAGATGTAGGAGTAATACGATACCTAACATTAATATATATATATAAGCTATATAAATATATTATACATATTTAAAATTTCTTCGAAATTCTTTTGAAGAATTTGAATAGTATTATATATATATTACAAAAAATATATCGTAATTTATATTATCTGTTAAACTATTTAATATAATCTTTTCTCTGTTTAGCATATATATCTGTAATATTATATTAGTGTAAATATTAAATTTCAGGTGTTTATCATTTCTAGTTGTCGAGATATCGTAACCATAAAAAGTGCCAATTTATATGGGATACACAGGTGCGCAGCTCGGGTGTGGAATACGTTATTGGTCTTTTCTTGTCGCATAATTTCGATAACCCAGCAAGAGCTAGATAGCCCCCTGTGACAGGAGAGCTAAGTTTGATGCCTGGTAAGGTGATTTATTGGTTAGATCTAAGATCATCTCCAAAACCCTGATATGTGTTGCGTGATTGGGAAACCCAGCCTTACCAATTCTATTATTTTATTGTCATCTCAAAAAGATGCTAAACTTTTTTTACTATCTCGTTGAAGTTTTTACATAACGCGAGATATTTCCGAACATCTCATATTCTCAGAGAAGCCAATATTTCTTCTAATCTACATTAGATGTTCAACCTCACAAAAACCGATCCATCTTTCTCGCACCATGCTGTATCGTACGCATTGTTCCTCCTCAAGGACTGGAGGTAAGGGATGGGTGATATTATGTACCACATTTACAAGGATCTCATTCAATCTGACTTCCAGTGCTCAAGAAAGTGCACCTCATCTGCCGGAAATCATGGTCATTTCCCCGACCCAACTAGCAGTTTTTTGGAGGGGGGGATATTCAAGAATGGGCGAGTTTACCGTTGAGATCCTCCTGTATACAAATTTGAGCGAGATCTCCGTGAACAGGACATGGCTTTGCAGCCATTCACATAAAAAGCATTGATATGATGACATGAAAGGGAAGCAAGATACAGGTCAACGTACGCCTAGTCCTCCACAACTCTGGACGACTTTGGTTCGCGAGCGCTCTTAAAAGTAAGGGTAGGCTGCGTTAATGTCAATGCGTTGCATCCAATGTGCATTGGTTGCGAAGGAGACGATGTTGGGAGTTGGATTGGCGGCAATTATTGACCCCAACAGCAGCAGGGATTACCCCGGGTAGGACAGCACAGGTGGTAGAGGCAAGGCGCATGGTAAGAAGTGCTGGAAACTGGGTAGGGTAGCTATCTATAATCATATACCCATACACTGCCTGTTAGAGTTCAATCTAGCATTGTGATAGAACAGTCTGTCAATTTTTCTTTTTGAAGTTGGAAAGCCGGAACAATATCTATTACAATTAAGCCAATCTTTCATCGTATATCATACTAGAGCTGTGTCTTTCAAGGCATACATTTATCAGACTGGTTAAATGTCATGACCAATGATTTTATTTGCGTAGTATACCCCACATTAATAATAATATAATGGTTTCGTTTTTCATCCAAACAGATGAGGTAGCGGAGATCCTGCTCAGCCACCAAAAGAAACAGGCAGCTTATGAAATTAAACCTGGATTGAAACACCGCAAGATCACTATACCTGCATGCTTCATAAACACCCTTACATTCTTATTTGAGAGAAACAAAGAAGATAACCAGTCTACTGCCAGCCGATTCCCTACCTATTCATTAAAATTGCGTTAACAGGTACCTTGAAACCCGGCCTTTCGTAGAGAGTCGTCACTCCCCTACAAGAGGGCTTGTACAAGGGGGTAATAAAGAGTGGGGTTGTACTAAACAGATCAGCAACTATCCGTTGGTCTATTGATTATTTTGCTTTTTCTTGATGTGACCAAATTAGGGTTACAAAACTCCACGTGACACCAAGTCGACGCATCATAAACAAAGAAGGCGATCGTACGAGGAGACGAGCTGGTTTGACTTTCTCCCCAATGATCTGGAGTGTCCAAGAAACATGCTTGGGTTGTTCCTTTTTCTACCGCTGCTCTCTAGCCACTATGTTTGTGGCCTGCCACCATCTCCAATAGTTGACCTTGGGTACTCTCGGTACCGGGGCATCCGACTTCCTGCTGGGATTGATGAATACCTTGGGATGCGGTATGCCGCACCTCCACTAGGTGATCTCCGATTCCGCTCTCCTAGAGATCCGGTTTCTACGCCTGGTGTGCAGGACGTGGCAAAGGCAAGTAGTATATCTGCCGATCAGGTTCCAAGTGAGCCACCAGCACTAACACCTGTAACCAGTTCCAACCCGTATGTATCGGTGCAGATCAGAATATCACTGCGAAATTTGCAGAGGATTGTCTGTTTATTAATGTTTTCACCCCATCAAATGCGACCGCTGACTCCAAGCTCCCGGTCTGGGTTCATATTCAAGGGGGAGGCTATGCGAGGAACGACAATGGAAACTTCAATGGCACGAAGATCATCCAAGAGTCCGGGCTGGATTTTATTTTTGTGAACTTCAATTATCGCGTGGGAGCCTTCGGGTTCCTTGCTAGCGAGTATATCAGGGATGATGGTGATCTCAATGTTGGTTTACTTGACCAGCGGAAAGCTCTTGAATGGGTGCAGAAGCACATTGCAAAGGTACGATAAACCAGATACTGGACGAAAGTCATCTAATGGTTCTCTTTATCGAAAGTTTGGGGGTAATCCCGACCATGTCGTCATTCACGGGGACTCAGCAGGTGCCGGGTCGATTGCCCACCATATGACGGCGTATGGCGGGCGAGATGACCATTTGTTTGTGGGAGCCATATACGAATCCCCATTTTGGCCAACATTACGGACCGTGGCCGAGATGGAGTTTCAATTCGATCGCGTGGTCCAGGACACTGGATGTGCCGATTCCGAGTCTTCCTTGTCTTGCCTTCGCAAGGTGGACTTTGCGAAGCTACAGGCCGCAAATGCAGCTTCGCCTTTCCCCGGTGCAGACCGGAAACCTCTACCACTGTGGTACTTCTTACCTGTGATAGATGACGATTTGATAGAGGACAAATTGTACACTCTGTTTGAACAAGGAAGAATGCTCCGAGTGCCGCTACTCGTCGGGGATGACACCAACGAGGGCTCCACATTTGCCGCCAATGCTTCCACTACAGCTGAGATGTCTTCATTTCTCAAAGCCAATTACCCTAATCTTCGACCTCAGAGTCTGGAGAAAATCCATGGTGAATATCCTCTAATGGCCCATCTGTCTAATCATAGCGCATATTTCCCGTCGACATCTGCCGCCTATGGGGACGCTACATTCACCTGTCCTGGAGATCACATCACGGGGTCACTGGCGGGACAGAGCTTGCTACAGATATGGAATTACCGGTACAATGTACGAGCGGCATCTCTGATTTCCAAGGGATTGGGCGTGCCTCATATATTTGAGATCAGTGCAATCTTTGGAGTCGGCAATGCCGGAGAGAGCTCGGTTACGAGCTACACAGATGTTAATAAGGACATTGTGCCGATAGTGATGGACTATTGGATTAGCTTTATCAAGCACCTAGACCCTAATCCTGCCAGGAACAGCAAGGGACCCTTCTGGGAGCCCTGGGGTCTGGGTACCGAGAAGCGATTAAAGATGCAGACAAATGAGACGGGAATGGAATTGGTGCCATTGAATCTGACGGATCATTGTTTAATGTGGAAGAGTTTGGTAGCCGAGATGTGAATTAATTAAATTAATTAGGTAGATTATATTAGGGTCAATCAATCCCCCAGCACGGACCACGGATAGCATCCGGGACAGCGAAGATAGCTTTGGTTCTTGCCGACTCCGCACTATTTCCTGATCTTCCCCCACAATCTGCAGTTTTTCATGCAACATGCCACCCCCCCTTCTAGTAGGGTTGCTCTAAGCCGTCCGATATTCTGTAAACTCGACTCGGCCCGATCTGCAGGTACCTGCCGGCTATCATGCCCCGGCCCAGGGTTCTACCCGAAAACCGCCGTCGCGCCTATGAGGCATGTGTCGCGTGTCGGATAACCAAAAAAAGATGCAGTGGCACTTTTCCCTGCACAAAGTGCATTCATATGGGCCGCGCAGATAGCTGCGTGCCAACTACGCGGTCCAACATCGCTCAGCGGCCGTCCAATCCGGATAGAGTGATGAATCCGCCGCCTTCGGGAGCGACTCCCCGAGATACTTCTCGCTCATCTATTTCTAACCATAGTACTCACGATCATGCGTCAAATCATGCGTCGGTTGAGTCAGGCTCTCGTTCTCCCGAAGCCCTTCACAGGACGCGGCCTCGTATGTTGCGGAACTTGCAAGGCGAACGGGGTATGGGTCTCCCCAGGATGAAGTAACCGGCTGAGACAAGCTGACATGATGAGTAGTCTACGTGGGAAGAGCAGCATCCCTCTCATTTCTGCAGTTGCTTCGTGATATGGTCACTCAACACATCGGACCGTCACAGTTCTCGCATAATTTGAAGTTGGAGGATATGCTCGAGACTGAGACGCCACACGATATTTCACCCGTTGTCGAAAGCGAGATTGATCCATATGAGATACTGGACTTTGTTCGTCAGTATCGGATTGCAGTAGGTCCAAATATATTCTATGCCTGTTGTTGAGTCAATTAATCTGGACCACTTACATATCAAAAATCTATAGTTAAGTGGATTCGTCCATATCCCATCAGATTCAGAGATCGACCAGACGATATATGAGCCAACCCAAGGCGAGACCGATAGTCAACGGACCAAGTCTGCCTTGCGCGATATTAAGATCGCTATCGGCGCACAGTCATCTAAAAGTGACCCAGCTAGCCTTCGAATTGAGCGGTTTTTCTTCGCTCGTGGACAACGTCGTGCATTTGCTGGCATGGTAGAAAATCCCAGTCTGGAACTGGTAAAATTGTTTCTTTTGATGTCGTACTATATGCTGGGCGCTTGTCGCCGCAATGCCGCGTTCATGTACTTGGGGATTGCAGCCCGAGCGGCAGTGGCTTTGGGGCTTCACCTGCGAGATACCTCTGGAGTATTGCCTACAGAACAAGAACGCGAAAGGTAAGAAGTTATGCCCCTATATTGTGCAGTCCCTGGATCTAATATACTTGCAACTTAGAACGTATGTATGGATGAGTCTGCGTACATCGGACCTGCTGACAAGCTCAATTCTTGGACGTCCTCCTGCAACCTCCAATCTGCGATCGGAATTCGGAGGTACATTGATCGATCTCGAACAGTCCGGCTCAAAAGAGGAGAGATTGAATGCATCATATCGTATGTCGCAAATATTGGAAGAGATAATTGATCGTCTCTATGGCGAGAAGACTGCCTCAACGGAGACAGCGGAGGCTTTATTGGAAAAGCTAAGTGCATGGAGCAATAGCCTGCCAGAGTTACTATTGGCTTCCCCAAGTACGGACATGGAGCGACTTGCTGCTCAGGAGCATATCATTGGCAGCCTGCATATCGCTTGCACGTATCACTTCGCCGTAATCATTGTGACTCGTCCGTTCTTGATATCGGTTCTCGGAGTTCGACTCGCACGATTGTGCCAGACCCCAGCAGCCGATGAGGGATTGGTCCCAGAAGATGCCGCGCATTCAAAGCTGGCAACCGCATGCATAGACTCGGCCTTATACATGGTCCAGACATGCATGGAGGTTTATCACTCCCGACTGATGCTAGGGAACATGTGCATTCTAAAGTGAGAAACCGCAAGAGAACCCATCTACATATAAAGCTAACGATGATAATCTAGGGCGTTCATTTTTGCGGCAGCTTTGGTATTGGGATTCTCAATGTTTTCGCACAAAGAGGCGGATTCAGCAGTGGAAGAGGCTTTCAATGGAGCGCTACAAATCCTGCAAACCCTTGCACAACAATCGGCACAAGCCTCTCACTATTATGAAATCCTCACATTATTGAAAAGCGCCATCGATGAACAGCGCCAACGCCTTATGCAATACTCGAACCAACACAAGAACCGATATGTCAGCAAACTGTTTAGTTTGAGCAGTCCCAATACCAATGCTGGTACTCAAGATAACATCGCCATGTCTGTGGAGAGTAATGAATCACTATTAACGGCGCCACTGAATCCGTTGGATTCATGGTCCTTTATGGATCCTCCAGAAAACAACAGTGATTTCCCTGGATGGGACGGTATGGAGTTGCCTTTATGGGACAGCTTTCCCTTCATGCCGGGTTCGCTCCAGATGTCGAATAGGACTAGTGAGTCTAATTAGGGGTTCAAATTTTTTGTATGACCATGTATGAATATGATGGGTTGCATGGGGTATGATTGATTGGGATGGCGTTCCAACTGGCCCAGCTTTTGCTCTGTGGCCATCTATACCTGTTAACCGCTACCCTTTACCCCGTGGAATTATGAGTTTACGAACAATTAAACGAGTTTAGATAGAAGATCTTCGAAGGCACTTTTTGTTTGTACTGATTTGAAGATATCTCAGAGAACGAAACCAACAGAGACCTTTCAAGTAGGCTGCAGTATTCCCTATCATAATCGAAATGTGACATACCTGTTTCTTTTTGACTGCCTAATTGGATTTATCGTTTTAGCTTACATTCCCCAATTGTACTAGTCGTTGGATTTCAATCAATAAACGACGTGCATTAGCCGGACCAACCGGTCTTGATCAGCGTGCATATTAATCCCAGCCCAACCATTCGCATGAGCAAACTGGACTGTAATAACCATACAGAGACTTGTAATTCGAATAATTTCCACTATAAACTCGGGAATTTGACGACCGACACGATGTTGGCTCGGTCTAAAGCCGCCGAGTCTACCTCGGGCTGAGATGACCCGGGGTGGATTTCCCAGCCTCCCGGTACCCTAATGCTGTTACCAGATCGGTAAAATCGTAATACATCTGGATCTTCGTAGACGAAAGAAACAGATATGTCCTGCAGTCAGGATCTACTGTGATCCACCCGACAAGGCGACATCGAGGGGCGTAAAGTGGACGATCTTCCTGGCTAGGTGGAGATGTAACCCACTTGATGCTCGCCGTTGGCTTTACAGGGCTTGAATATTCTGATGGAATTGTTTCGAGGATAGTTGTGATGTTTTTTTCTTTTTATTTTTAGATATGGATTTCTCGATATAGTAGACATGGCCAAAAAAGAATGTTGCGTGGTTGAAGATTCAAGAAGATGAACCCTGGGGACACATGCATACGGGAGCCACACATTCATTCGCAGTCGAAGGAGGAATACGTTTGAGTGGAAAAAGTTTTTGCATGGTGTTTATTAAGTTAAATAATAATAATCATTATAATAACCAACAATAGATGAGAATGGTGATGTACATATACTTCAAGTATACAACAGTAGTTGAATTTGATACATTGGAGTTTTTGCCGAGGTCGGGTTTTAGGCCCTAAAAACCACGGGACCCTTTGACATTTATTTCCTCTTTAAATAGAATTGATCCCCTCTTTTCAAGTGAAGTTAAGCCTTCTTGGGACTGAAAATCCTTGGCTTGATAAAAATGCAATCCGGTGCAGCCAATGGAGCCCAATAGCCAAGACGACCAGGACCTCTAGGGAGAATGAATACGAACTTGGCATCCCCCTTTCACCAACATGATTAGTGCTAACCATATAAAACCCACTCAATCAGTCAATCCATCTGACGATTTTTAAAAAAAATTCAGGTGCAAATGAATCATGCGATGACACGATGATCAACTCCCGGGTTCTCGCGGTCTTCGTTCTGCTCTGCGTGGCTCTGTGCTTTGCATCAGAAAGTAGTACAAGTAGAAATCCACCGGCAAAATTGACCAGATCTTCATCTCCCCTCAATCGTGGGCTCAAATGGCTCTACAAACGACGCCGAGGCGGTGGTGGGTCTGACGACGACAGCAGCAGCAGCAGCAGCAGCGGCGGCGGCGATGACTACGACGACGATAGTACCAGCTCTAGTGGCGGCGGCCCTCCCATGTGCTCATATACGGAATACGTGACGCAAGAAGCCCACAACCGCGAAAGCTACGGGTCTTTTTATAACGAAGGGAATGGAAGGTATGACAGATCCGAGATATTTCCCTATTATATTATATTATATTATGTTATATTTCCAGACCCTAACCATTTCACCAGCCTCAACAACAACACCGGCGGTTACACCCCCGAAGGCTCCGGCACCACGCCCATGTGGGACAACAGCACCGGCCAATGGAAAACGCTCGACTACTACTACTCATTCACGGATCGCTCCAGCGGCGAATACTCCTACCGCGGCGGCGCCGGCGTGCCCTATCTCTCCGGCGAAACTTCCCCCAACGGAGTGAAACCCCGCCGACTCGATCTGGTCTTCGAGGCCGCGACGGAATACCCGTACTTCGGGGTCGAGCTGTGCTCGGTGTCCAACTCGTCGTATGCGTACAAGTACGCGGTCCCGTTTAACTGGACCGATATCAGTATGGACGATGAGACCTATGGCGAGATATTCACCAAGCTGTTGCCGGTGTATTGCTGCTGTGCGCTGAACACGGTCTGCGGCTGTGATGACCACCATCGGAATAGCAGCTTTGTGCCTGTGCTGTTGGAGCAGTTGGAAATTGGGAATTCGCCGCGGAATACGACTAATGTCTGTAATGTGATGATTGATGGGGATATGGCGTTTATTGTGAATGGCACGCTGGGGAATGGGTCGACTATGGCGGATCCGGAGATGTCGCCGACAAGCGAGAGGGCGTTGGTTACTACTACGAGGGTTTGCTCGGCGGCGACGGATCAGGTGTCGGGGGCTGGCGATGGGAGGTATTTGGGGTTGGTTGGGAAGGAGGCGATGGTGGGTTGGATCGTGGTGGGTGTTGGGTTTGCTTCGGGGATGGGGTTGGTGTTGGTGTGAGGTTGAATATGGCTTTTTATGTAGGTAGATGAATATACGAATGTCTGTTTATCATGCTGCGGTTGTTCTTTTGTTTGTTTGTTAGTTATTTGGAACTACGCCAGCAGATATCTTCCAGGGTCGGCATCCTCATCAATAACCCACATCCCCTGAACAGTTTGATGTCCCTGCACTGCGAATGCAGATTGATCTTCATCTTCGCACTCAGTATTGACGGTCACCTTCCAACAAATGGGCGTAAACTCCCTGTCTTGACCCGTGGAACGTGGAATATCAGCGCCACGCTGAAGACAAGGCACCAGGACTAGCTCATCCATTTGCACCGACGGGTCAAACAACGCCCCATAGCTATCATGATGGCCATCTCCATCTTCAAGAACCGCATGATGCACATCAGATGGGTCCCCAACCAGGCGTCCGAGTAAGACTTGCCCGTGCTGGCAAACCGCATCAAACAACACCGTGCGTCTCGTGGACAAATCAAAGTCCAACTTCCACTGGAGATTATACGAATCAGCCACCTTCACATTGCCGCCTGCTCGTTCCATAAGCGATTGACGTAGAAAGGCGACCTTCTCTTCGAAACAAAGCCCATCATCATGTCGAGATGCCTTCGTCTTCGACCGATCCGCCTGGTCGATCAACCGCGCCAACGACACGAGACCAAGATCCCTTAACCGTTTCACCAGAGTATCCATTACCTCAAGCACAAGCACTCTCAAGACGGCCGCATCAGCCTCCACATCAACCCGGCTGGCCACATCCCGATACTTGTCCCTCATGTCCCGCATATCCAAAGGCCGATCCACGCACCACACCCAACCACTCAGCGCCAGACCCCCCAGCAAGATCTCCGGCTCCACCAACCGGTAAAGATAACTGTCATCTTCCCAATCAATGCTACAGATCTTCCAATCCCTCGGCGGACCCCACGAAAACCCCAAAGACTCCTCCCTCTTTCCCCCTCGTTGGTACGCCCCCACAAGCGACAAATCCCCATTCAACAACGCCAACACAAACGCACATATACTCAAACCATACCCCCTCTCCTCAACAACCAAAGTATTCACCCTTACCGGAAAGTCGCACAGATTCGCCAAGATAGCCAACCGATCAGGTATGCGTTCATTCTGCCTTAGCTCTAGAAACGCCAGTGCCTGCGCCGCATTACACGTCTGCCGATACTCCGGATCTCCACCGTCATCAATCGCCGTCCAAGAGGGGGGTACGTGGCCCGGCTGCGCGGACGCGATCTTGTGCATAGCGCCGCGCAAGCGGCCGACCATGTCCCGGTCGACGATGTCGGGTTCCACGCGGTCGACGCAGGTACTCGCCCACTCGAAGCCGTTGATGAGGGCGAGAAGGTCGATCTCAACCTCACCGCGCAGGTCGCCTAAAGTGACGGGCTTGGTGAGCGACGGGTCGTGTTGGATGAGGAGCGTCATGGCGAGGCCACCGACGACGCTTTCCTGCAGGATCCAGGCGCGGGTGAACCACGGGTCGTGGGCGACGAGGCTCAACGTTTCGAGGAGGACATCCATCTGGGTGAGGGGGATATCAATGCCTTCGATGAGGGCGATGAGCATGTCCATCTGGGTTTGCGTGGTGATGGAGCAGGCGAGGAGGCCGACGGGGCGGACGGAGCGTTGGTACACGAGGTCCATGGCTTGGATGCCGTGTTCTTTGTCAGCGGGGGAGGCTTGTTCGATGCATTCCTGGTCGATCCAGACGAAGGGCTCGTCGTAGTGGGCGGCGAAGCGCATCGCACGGTGGAGCACCCCGGGCGGGGCGATTGGGGGTCGTGGGCCGGATGGCGTTTGGATAGTGGTGTAGTTGGTGATTTCGGGTTGAGGCGTATGAGAGGGCACAGGCTCGGCGGATTGCCAGCAGTAGGAGACGGCGACGTAGTGGATACAGTTGGGGAATGTGTCTGGGTCGGTGAGGACGAGGGTGGTGGTCTTGTCGTGGTCGGTGGATAGTGGCATTGCGCTGCAGGAACATAGGTCGTCGTCGGACATGGAGCCTCGGCCACTGTCTATGGGAGAAGTAGATGTATTGTCGTTATCATCTTCCTCCTCCTCTTCCGCGTCGCCATCGTCGTCTATGCCTTCTTCGTACTCTGCAGGCACCGGCGACGTGAGGAACCGTAATCGATCGGCCCATTGCCGGGCAACATCGCGACTTTCCTGACACTGGGCGATTTCAAGTAGTTGAGCGCGGAATAGATTGTCGGATAGAAAAATATCACCGAAGGCTTGATCTGTATCGAGGTGGGCCATGGTGAGTCAGGGGGATCTTGGGGAGAGGTAGGTAAGAAAGTATCATCCATTGAGGGGAAGAGACAGACGCTGGGTCGAGGCGCCGGGCCAATAATGGGATGGCCGCAACCCAACTACCTTAAGCTGCCTATAATTACCGTATATACCATAATAGACAAGCATTAGAGATCACTAACTACGAGGATCTAGTCTGGTTCTGTACGATGTTTTGTGTTTACGAGAAGAGCTTAAATCAAACTCAATCATGTCTCATTTCAACTATGTCATTTTTACCATTCTCAACAGGACAACGATGTGTAACAGTCAAATACAGATCCATAACGGATGGTTATCTCATTATTTCATAAGTAATGTTCAAGTAATCGCTTAAGCAAAGAGAGCATCGCCCAGACGGTAGTGGACGGTCTTGACCTGGGTGTAGTTCTCCAGAGCGTACGAGCCGAGCTCACGGCCCAGACCCGACTGCTTGAAGCCACCGAAGGGAGCCTGGTAGGAGATCATGTTGTAGGCGTTGATCCAGACGGTACTGTAGATAAATCTATTAGCGACGATCTGAATGATCAATGGACGGGGAAAGGAGTTCTTACCCAGCCTTGATGGCGTTAGAAACACGGATGGCAGTGTTGACGTTCTTGGTGTGAACAGCGGCCGCAAGACCTACAAACAGATTAGTAAAAAAGGTAATCGAAAAGATTGGCGTGGAGAATCAAACAAACGTACCGTAGCAGGTGTCGTTACCGATCTTGATGGCCTCCTCCTCATCCTTGAACTTCTGGATGGTGACGACGGGGCCGAAGATCTCCTCCTGGGCGATCTTCATGTCGGAGGTGACGTCGGTGAAGACGGTGGGCTGGATGAAGTAACCCTCGGTACCGTGGCGCTCACCACCCAGGGCAACGGTGGCACCGCCCTGCTTACCGTGGTTGATGTACTCCATGATGCGGTCGAACTGCAGCTGAGAGACCTGAGGACCCTGGAAGGTACCCATCTCGAAGGGGTTACCCAGCTGGTTCTTAGCAGCACGCTCCTTGAAGCGAGCGACGAACTGGTCGTGGATATCCTCCTGGACGAGGATACGGGAACCGGCACAGCAGCACTGGCCGTGGTTGAAGAAGATACCGAAGTTAGACCAGGAGATGGCGTTGTCGATATCGGCGTCGTTGAAGACGATGTTGGGGGACTTGCCGCCCAGCTCGAGGGTGACCTTCTTCAGGTTGCTCTTGGCGGCGGCCTGAAGGATGGTACGGCCGACCATGGTGGAACCAGTGAAGGCAACCTTGTCGATGTCCATGTGGCTGGAGATAGCGGCACCGGCAACACGGCCGAAACCAGAGATGATGTTGATGACACCAGGAGGGAAGCCAGCTTCCTTGATCAGCTTGGCGGCATAGAGACCGGAGAGAGGGGTCTGCTCGGCAGTCTTGATGATGACCGTGCAACCGGTGGCGATGGCGGGACCGATCTTCCAGGACCACATGAGAAGGGGGAAGTTCCAGGGGATGATCTGACCGCAGACACCGACGGGCTCGTGGCGGGTGTAAGTGAGGGACTCGGAGTTCTGGTCGATGGTCTGACCGTGGATCTTGTCGGCGTAACCAGCGTAGTAGCGGAGGCAGCCCGCGGCGTTGGCGACATCACCCTTGGCCATCACGAAGGCCTTACCGTTGTCGAGGGACTCGATGGAGGAGAGGATATCACTGTCACGCTCGAAGAGATCGGCCAGCTTAGCCAGCATGCGACCGCGCTCGGTGGGGGTGACCTTGGACCAGGAACCCTCGAAGGCCTTGCGGGCAGCGGCGACGGCAATATCGACATCCTTCTCGTTGGCCTCGTACACGGAGGTGATGGGCTTCTCGGTGGTAGGGTTGATGGTCTCGAAGGTCTTGCCCGAGACACCCTTCACGAACTCGTTGTTGATGAACCTATAGCAACCATGGTCAGTTGGGTCAATAATAACTGGGGTCGTCGCAAGAAAACGTACAAGCCGAGGGGCTGCTCATATTTGGCAATGGGGGTCTCGATGGTGGTGAAGAGGTCCGACATGATGATTGAGGGATGTATGAGAGAGAGGTGAGGAAAAGGAAAAAAGGGGTATGACGAGAAGAGAAGAGAGGGAGTTTAAGAGAGAAGGAGGGAAGGAGAAGGACCGAGGGAAGTCGGTGGAAGCGGGGGAAACGGCCAAATACTCCTTGCGACCAAAGTGGGGGAGGGGGAGGAGAAACCCAACAGGTACATACCTCATATACGGGTGGTAATCAATACCGCATTACAAGCCCCTCCGATTGGCGGGCTCTCCCCCCCCTCCACCCTCAGGGTTCGCCAGTCGATCGTGCGGAGAGTCAACCGCCACTCAGAATCCATCCGGCCTTTGTCCTTTGTTCTCTGATCCCCTTTTTTTTTTGGTATGACGATGTATGGTGATTATTACATCATGTTTCTCTAATTATAGGTACCTAATCATATCATATTCAATGCGCTTAGATTATACCGCCTCATCGTACACTTCTTGGTGTTTGATCCCTAACACGTGGAAAAGGGGAGGGAAGATTGAGTTTCTGCTCCTTTGGACCGAATGAACGGATATCGGATCCAAAAAACAATAGACTTCACTACTAAGATATGTACATGCACACAGTCCATGGCAGATGTAATAATTGAATAGGTAATACCTGATTACCGCCGATCACCAAGGCATTATTAACAAGAGCTCCACCAACGGGGCGGGAGTTTACCTGTTTTGGGTTCTGTCATTGTGTCTGGGCCCCTCGGGCTTCGGGTCAATTCTTCATCACCCTAGTTATTATTCCTAATCAAATAATAATAAGATTCGGTACCTCTTATTATTACCTAGGTTTGTAATAATCCTCAAAATATATAATCCATTAATATATAATAATATTTTACAGTATTACTATCATTGCATATACTGCATGCACCCACCCCTCTCTTTATTTCCCTTTTTCAGGAATAATTTTATTATCTCCTTAGCCAAGTTCATTCTGCCCCTCTTCCCCCCACTACAATGGATCTTTTCTCGGCCGGCTTCCACATCATCTCTTCTCAACAACAGATAATAATTCACTTACCGCCAACTGCTCCCCTTTAACCAGCCCCCCCTTTTTTTTATTCATTTCTTGCTTTGTTGGGTATGAACTAGGTAACATAATAATGTCATTGGCTTCCATGGCATTGGTTTGACGCCATTGAGGATATTCCCACTATCGTTAACTTGATATTGTCACCGAGTCCTCATCGGCCCAACAATCATTACATAAGGGGAAAGCAGCCAGACCGTCTTTTCTTCAAGTCAAAATTTCTCTAAACACATATAACTCAGCTACCTAGATCAGACATATTCATGGTACTATTCTGAAACTTCTCGTCAATATACAATCGTCGAACTGAGACGAGGGAAGCGGGGTATCCGGAGATCCGCAGGATCGTCCCTTTAGAATGAACCCAGACTGATGCATGTAGGTCGAAGCTATTATTAAGAATGAAACAATATTCTTCAACCCGCATGTAACCGTATGCCTCCCGGCAACTCGATAGAGTATGATTGGTAGGGTTTGACACGGATTAGTAGGTAGGTACCTATATGTGCCTCCCTCAAGACAAACAGATGTTAACTGGATTCAATATTTATATCCTGTAACTTTGGAACACTATCTTCTCCCCCACACTGTCAAATGCTAGTGCACCATCCAATCTGCCTGCAGTTGCCTCAAAATTCAACCCTCACGTAGATACAAATGACCATATGCGATACTTCCGCCCGTGTTTTCGTCATCTAGAATTATTGAATGATCCGAACATCATCTACCAACTAGTTAGAGAGCATTTTTCCGTGTTCTATGACAGAACATCCGACAGGGGAGGACCGCTCGACCACCAAGAACAAGTATGCTTCATCGAGGTAGCCGATAACGAATTATCTCGGAGAGACCCCAATATACCCGCTCCAGATGTGCCTAGAACACAGTGGACGACGTACTCTACCAATCAAGGGAATCTCAATATTCTACGAAGATGAACCATTGAAGATCGCGTGTGGGCGAGTTTCGGAGGTTCCGGGATATCTCCGCGCCAATCTCTGCCTAGAAGTAACCAAGTAGGACAATTCAATCATGGAACAATAGCAATTGGCAGGGAGACCATGTCCAGTAGAAGTTATGCAATTGGTTAGGTAGCTATATCTTGGGAAGTCACTTTAGTTCCTATACGAGGATTCCTGGATTCAGTTAGGGTTCGTGGTGAGTCACGTTACATACCGGAGAGTTCTATTCCCTGCCCCCCGAAGTGCAACATAAAATCAATCATCACCTTCTTCGATTACCTTCCTCTTTCCACAGACACAGAGAACCCAATATTGAACTAACTCATATGCCAAAATTCTATACTTCCATATCCCCCGATCTCCGTGACTGGGCGTTGAGACAAAGTGTCTTCTTCGTGGCATCTGCCCCCCTGCGAGGTCGCCACGTGAACCTTTCGCCCAAGGGACTACCAGACTCATCGTTTGCCATTCTCGGTCCCAATGAGGCCGCTTATGTGGATGCGACAGGCTCAGGGAATGAGACCATCTGTCATCTCCGTGACAATGGACGCATTACTGTCATGTTCTGCTCCTTCGAGACGTCTCCGCGCATTCTACGGTTCTTCTGTACGGGGTCGGTGATCGAGTGGAATCAATCCGAGTTTGCTCCCTATCTCGAACGGATGGGCGAGAAGAAAGTGGTGGGAGCGAGAGCAATCATTCGATTGGATGTGTTCAAGGTGTGTATTTCACGGCATAACCGCTCTCGTAGACAAGAAACGGGGGGTTGCCACTTGATAATTAAACCCACAGAAATAAATTAAGGTACCTGAACTAAACCAAATCGTATCATCTAGGTTCAAACCTCCTGTGGTTATGGGGTCCCACAGCTCGCTCTTACTCTCGATCCAGAGACCCACAAGCCTACTCCGTACCTGAAAGACCGCGAGACCCTCGGTCATTGGGCGAACAAAAAAGTCGAGAGTAATCAGCTCCGTGAATATCAACAGCAGTGTAATAGTCGCAGTCTTGATGGCCTGCCGGGTCTTCGGTCAGCCTTGAAGGATAACCGGGAGTATTTGTGGGTGAATCAATTGGGGAATTGGATGAGTTATCATCGGGATGAGATTGAGTTGATTAAATCGTTGATGTTGATATTGCTTGTGGGGATGGTGATTAAGCAGTGGATTGGATGATTCTCTCCTTGCATATATTTTTCTTCTATTATAATTTCCAATATCATATCATATTATATCATACTGGTTATACTTTCTCTCATCCCGTCTTCCCCGGACCACCAAAAACCCCGCATCTGAGACCGATATAACCGAACGATCATCCTCGGCGATCACCAGTCGCATTACTCGGCATCACCCTGGTCAGTGCCTAGGCAGTAAATTAATAAACTATTGCTATTTAACTATTCTCTTATTCATATCTCGACCAGCCGCCCTCCCAATCCATTATATATCCTACTTAATAACCAACCAATCCAGTGAGAGAGAGAGATATATCGTCCATCATGAGCTCCCGCCCCATTCGCATCGCAGGTATATAAATCCTCCCGTTTTTTTTTATTATTAATTATATTTAATCAAAAGGAATGATAATGAACCCAATCTAGGCGCTTCGGGCTCTGCTTCTGACCGTCGCCATGCCATCGCCGAATTTGCGCGCAATTATCCCCAGGATCCTGTGGATGTCATCATTGCCGATTTTATGAGCGAGGCAAACATGGTGACTGCAGCGGCTCGTCGAGTCGATCAGGACAAACAGGATCCATCCGGCGCCCCAACTGCTCCAGGCTACGAATTGGCCTTTTTGCTGGCGCTGCAGCCGGCCTTGGAGGATCTCGCGAAACACAAGATTAAAGTTGCCGTAAATGCCGGTAACACCGACACCGAGGGTCTTTATCAAGCAGTAATAAAGATGATTCAAGCCAAGGGGTTGGATCTGAAGGTAAAAACCATATTATACATATTATAAACTCCTCGCATATTGACACTCATTCGAGGTCGCTTGGGTATCCGGCGATGAAGTCCTTTCCACCGTCAAATCATCTCTCTCATCCGGCAAGTCGACCTTCAAAAATGTCTACACCGGCGAGACCTTATCCAACTGGTCATTCGAGCCCATCTACGCCCAATGTTACCTCGGAGGATTGGGCGTCGCAGCAGCCCTCGCCCAGGGAGCCGACATCGTCCTGTGCGGACGCGTCTCCGATGCATCCCCCGTGATCGGGGCCGCATACTGGTTCCACTCGTGGAGTCGCAACGACCTTGACCAGCTCGCCAACGCCTTCGTCGCCGGCCATCTCATCGAATGCAGCAACTACGTCTGTGGCGGCAACTACACCGGCTTCAAGACGCTTGAGCACGTCGGCAAAGATGGCTGGTCGAACATCGGATACCCCATTGCCGAAATCGCAGCGGACGGAAGAGTCGTCATCACCATGCAATCCTACGCCACCGGCGGCGCCGTCACCGTCGACACCTGCTCCTCGCAACTCCTGTACGAGATCCAAGGCCCCTGGTACTTCAACTCCGACGTCACCGCCATCCTCACAGACCTGCACTTCGAACAGGTCGGTGTCAACCGCGTCGCCCTGCAGGGCGTGCGCTCTGCACCTCCCCCACCCACCACCAAAGTCGGCATCACCGCACGCGGCGGCTTCCAAGCCGAAGCATCTTGGTTCCTAGTCGGGTTGGATATCGACTCCAAGGCACGAATGCTCGAGGCGCAGATCCGTCGGCTTCTCGCCCCGTACTCCTCCAAGTTCACGGCCTTTACCTTCTCCACGCTGGGTTCCTCGCCCGATGATCCACGCGGTCAGAACGACGCCACCGTGACATTCCGCGTTGTCGTACAGGCCCGCAACGCCGACGATATCGCCCCGGCAAACTTCCTGCGTCACATCACCGACAATATCATGCAGGGTTACCCGGGGGCCACCTTCCATCTGGATCTTCGGCAGGGGTTCCCGAAACCCGTGTATGAATACTATGTAAGTCTGCTGCGACAGGAAGACATCAAGCACAGAGTCCATCTTCCGTGGAAGAATCAGACGGTCGATGTTCCGGCGCCCCCGGTCACCCGCGAGTATCCGTCCCGGCAGCCTTCGCAGGCCATCACTACTGCGCCGGTGAATCGCGAACTCGACTTCGGTGCTACGGTCCGTGGCCCTCTGGGCTGGATTGTGCACGCGCGTTCGGGTGACAAGGGCCCCGATGCTAACTGCGGGTTTTGGGTTCGGCATAGTGATGAGTACCTGTGGTTGCGGATGTTGTTGTCCGCGCCCCGGGTCAAGGAGCTGCTTGGGCCCGAGTACAATGCCAATGCGCAGTTGGATGTTGAACGGTTCGAGCTGCCCAATCTCCGAGGAGTGCATTTCTTGTTCCGGAATTTGCTGGACCGCGGCGTTGGGGTCACGACTACAGTGGATTTTCTGGGGAAGAACGTGGCGGAGTTCTTGCGGGCGAAGTGGGTGGATTTACCTGTCAAGTTCTTGAATCGGGGGAAGCTATAGTATACCAGTTGTTTTTTGCGTCGTTGTATATATGGCTAGCAGGCAATTTGGATCATGTTGGAGAAGATATCATGAGTTCCGGTGTGCGCTCGTTGTTTGGGGCATTGATTGCACCACTGTAAATAGGGATACGTCAAGGTATCTGGCCTGGTTGTTTTTGTTCAGTTGGAAATCTCAGCATACGTCCGTGGTAAAAGCCTCGAGGTGTCACTGAGATTGTGTGTTGTATTGGGTAGAATGTCACTCGCTTCAAAAGATATCTTTGGACAAATCGCCCATCCGTAAACTCCGATAATACCCTTTTGTACATGATCGCAATAATAAGAATATACCATACATATCAGAAAGGAAACACCATTTTCTTAGTAAAAAGGGAATTCCTTTGCCCACATATAAGGCTTTCCTGTGTTTACCGTCGTCTTCGGTTGGAGCTTGGCATGGCTTCAAACGCATCGCTGTCATCGTCAACATCTTCACTAAGAACGCTGGTGGCTCTGGTCGTGCGAGTCGGCCTCTTCGAAGTGTTGGTAGCGCTACCCCTTGCACTTGTCTGAGATGCGGTAAAATTAAGCTGCGTCTGCGTCTGAGTTTGTTTCCCCCGTGCATTGGATCTGCGTGAGGTAGATCCTCCTATTGTATTCGATGAGGGTGCGGGAGAGGCTGCAGTTCGTCCCGATCGACGCGTGTTGCTGGCCGCTGGGGCGGCCGTCTTCCGTGTCCTTGTAGAGGGTTGCTTCACAAATAGGGCTTGTGAATCATCATCATCTTCATCAATATCAGACAGCACCTCTCCAGCCGGATCCTCATCGTCATCGTCATCATCATCCAGTACGATAACGTCCTCCTCCTCCTCCTCCTCCTCCTCATCCGAAATGACCCGTCGGCTACGGCCTTTGGTAGGCTTGGGGGGTGCGCTCTTCTTGGCCGCTGTTGCCGCTGTCTTTGTGCTTGCGGCAGTCTTGCGCGTTCCGGCAGAGGTCGCAGGCCTTCCTCCACGGCCGCGTCCACGGCCTCTTGTAGAAGTGGTTCTGGGGCCTGGCTCGCCATTTTCTGCGGCATCTTCACCGGCAGCATCACCTCCTTCATAGTCAGAATGGATCAAAGCCCCTGGTTGGTCTTCCCAAATCCCGTCGAATTCAGTGTCCCACCCATCAGGCTTAGGTTTGAATCGCTTCTTCCCACGAGTCCTTCTCTTTGCACCTCGCGAGAACATATCCTCCATCTGCCCACGATATTTTTCCATCGCTTGTTGTAGGGAGCTTTGGTTGGTCTCATCGTCATCCATGTCGTCGTCGTCGCGGTCCAGAGCCATCAAATGCTTGATTTGTGTTTCTAGCGATTCGTTGACAAACATCTCCATGGCATGTTTGTCGTCTTTGTCGATAAACTGGGCAACAGCATCGCCAAATGAGTTTTGGGGCAGAATGCTGAGGGACTGGGTCGAGAGGAAGTCCCGTACCAACTGTTCAACCTTCACTGTGTCCAGAGTGGTCAGATGTGACATGGCGGCCTCATCGATTTCATCATCTTTTTTGCGAGCGGTGGGATTTTTTTTCTTGCGATGGAACTGAACGACGTCATTCACGTTGGCTACCCTCCCGACAAATCGATTAGAAAACCGCTGAGGGTTTTCGCATTCATAGCTACCGCCCTCTGGGGTAGAGATTTCGACACGTAGTCGCACCAGAGGGAGCGGTACCTCCTGCTGCTCCTCATCGTCTGCAGTTTCATCCTGCATCTCCAGCCACTCAACCTTCGCTTCCTCAATGAGCTCTTCAACGATAGCCATGAGAAACCGAGTCACTTCCGTACGGTTGTTCTCTTTGCGGGCCAGCTTCTGAGCGCCCTTCTCTTCGGAAAGAACAATTTCCCTCATCACGAACGGGCGTACAGATTTCAGCCGGATAGGTTCGCATGTAAACTCTCTACCGGTGACACTTAGGATCGCCACGTGCTTTGCAACTGCTTCACCAGGCACTAGGGACGTCGCTACCGATGATCCAGGCTGCATAACGTGGAACTTCGTCTCTGGGTTGAGCTTGGGGTTGATTAGACACTCATGCTCATGGCCCCAAATGACCATGTCTAAGAACTCGGGCAAAAAATTCTCGGGGAGGTAGCCTGTCTCAGTGTAGGCATGATGGTTCTGGTGGACACATATTAAGTTGAACCAGTCGCTTTTCTGGATCGAGGGCTGGTAAAATTTGACTTTCCCATCTCGAAATGTGCGGAACAGGCGTTCGTCACGTACGTTACTCATCCCGTAGAGAGCAAGCTTTGTTCGGCCCTTCTGTAGCAAGACCGGCTTGACTTGAATATTGTCCGACTCAGGGGTTCTTCCGTAGTAGTTAAGTAATCCAGACACCTGCAGCAGATCAAGTGCCGCCAGATGACCCTCACCAGAGGGATCATCATGGTTGCCGTGGATCGAGAAGATGGGGATAGCCACATTGATATCCATATCTTCGTAGTTAACATGATTGAATGCGCCTTGGAAGTTCTCGCTGGCATCGCTAAGCATCTCTAGCTCGCAGGGTTTGTCTCCGAAACAATTCATGCGGATGGAGCGCATCACCTGATATATGGACTTTCGGGAGGGCTTGTTCTCGTGGAAGAGATCACCCGCGAGAAGGACCATATCCACATCCTGTTCTTTGGCAAGGCACATTACCTCATGAAAACTCTTCCAGCTGTCATCGCCCCTGATGGGGTCTCGTTCATTATAACCCACGTGGTTATCGGTTGAGACGAGGATGCGGATCGTTTCCGCGTCTGGAAGAATGAGAAACCATAGCGAACCACAACTTCTTATGGTAGGACTCACCATTTGAGGTAGGCATTTTGAGGTTTATCAGGGGTGTGCAACTTGTTAGAGGATGCAAAGATGATTACCTAACAGGAAGTTGTTGGGGGTCTTTGTTTGGGTAAGTAGGCACCAGCCACATTGGCTGATGGATGCCTGAAAGATACCAAGTGCTCTTGAAAAGGACAGAATAGCGACACTCTGATAAATTCGGGGATATGCTATATGTACCTTTGTCGGTATGTTCTGCTCTGAGCAGTGGCTGATATCAAGATGATCCATGGCATCGTGAGCGCCTCATTTCGATCACGGCGCGTAGTCACGTGCGAGACGCGACGGATGGGTGGTGACTAAGCCATATGAATCTTTCTCTTTCTGACTAACTCACCCTACGTTCGCCTTCAACTTGATCGTCGAATCTTCGGACTCGTCATTGACTGGCTCTGCTCATCTCCCTCCCTCTCCTGTTCCTCCCTGGATCACCTCCTCGTCTCATTCATTTCATCTTCGCTCTTACTGTGTTCCCCCACGCCTCAACTCTCCTATCCAATCTTCTCCCGACTGACCTGGAATTCGCCCCTGGTTCAGTCGTCTTCAGTGTACCCGTTACCCCGCGAGACCTTTTTATGCAACCAGAGCCTTCTGCAGTTTTCGGACAGACGCCCCTGTTTAATCCCTCTCACGAAGAATTCTCCAATCTCACCCAGCATGGACATGATTCGTGTGGCGACCGTCGAGCCCCTGACCTTCGGGTGGAGGGCAGAGGCTCCGATCCTGTCCCTGGCTCATCCGAGAACGGGGATTCTTCGCCCCTGAATGCCATCATTCCCGATCAGGGAATTTCTTCTTCCCCTTCGGTTGATCGAGTCAGCCAGTATGAACGCACCATGGCCCAGTCACCCAGACGACAGCGGGATATGGAGTTCGTAGTGTCAGCCTCGTCCATTCCACCCCGCATATCACTTGAAGCGTTCCCAAATGGTATGTTGCGCTATACCCGAGCTACAGATGGCAAACCACCGGTATTGTTCTAACCGTTTGAGTTTTCAGAGGTCTTGACGCATATTCTATCACATCTACCGCCGCCAACGCTTTCATCCATCGCGTTGGTGTCCCGTCGCTTCCACAGCCTCGTCACGACTCCTCACGCATGGCGCATCGCATTTTCGCGATATTTCCCTGGGCCGTATACTACCGAGGTGGAGGGTCGCCTGTATGGGGCCGATCACTTGGAGAATTTCGCATCAGATAAGAGATATTTCTCGAGACTGACTGCGCTCGCCTCCTGGAGATCGGAGTACATCTTGAGGACCCGTTTGCTCAGATCTCTCGCCAGAGGCAAGCCTACACAGTTTGAGCCTTCGAAGAAAACTGGAACTGTAAGATCTGCGAGTTTGCGCAATGGGAGTGCAGTTGTCACGTACACGTCACAGTTGTTGTTCCCCGTGAGCCATATCCACGGCTCGTTCGGCTCAGAAGTCACCAAGAAGCAACCCCTCTTCATCCACGGTGCTTCGGAGCAAGGCATCTCATCTGCCAGTGACCCATCTTCTGTAAAGGTGGGTACGTGGGGCTTGTCTGATCACCAGCTATTTCGACACTTTGCGGATTATTTCCCGGGTGATGCCCAATATGGACTAGGTTCTGGGAACATGGTTGGCCTACCGAATCAAATGGATGTCAGCCAGCCGTTCGGCATGGTTTATGGCGAAGGATGTCCTCAAGGGCGCGCTTATTTTATCTCGACCTATGAACAACGTGGTCGGTTCTTAGGCATCACGGAGACAGGCGCACAACATCAGTTGGGCATCCCCATCATGAACCCGATAACTACCGCCATTAGTGCTGTATGGATTGCCAAATCGACTCATATCCTTAAGATGACCGGTGGTTTAGTAGGGATGTTGTCTGGAACATCTTCTGGTGTCCTAACAGCATACGCCTTAGGCCCTCATCCTGCATATGAGAACCGGTATGAAAGAGGACAATTGACTGCTAGATGGGTCATTTGCCCAGGGGTACCGATTGTTGCGATTGCAGTCGACGACAACTACTCGCCTAAGCGCCACTCTGGTCGACGGGTTTGGGCAGTTGCTCTTAATGCTTTGGGAGAAGTGTTTTATATTTGTGACCTACCCACTGTGCCCACCATCTTATCAACCAAGATGACTCAGGAAGAAATGGACATCTTGGCCTGGAATACGGGTAGAACCGTCGCCTGGGAGCTTTTGGAGCTGAGTAGGCGGACGGCACGGCCTGATCCTTATAGCCGAGAGCCCGTAGATGGTAGCTACAGCCCCAGGTCCTCGTCAGATTCGATGAAACTGAACAAGGATCAGCTGGCTGCGGAAACCAAGGAAATCGAGCAATTTATGGCATTCAAACCCAAGCATTTCCGGAAGGTCTGCGAAGGCTGGAATATGAGACGTGAGTTGCAGGTTGACTTTGCTGGTGACGATGGCCACAGTGCTGGTGAATCTATAGTTATGATTGCCCGCGGTGTCGGCGAATATGAAAAGGCTTCTATTCGCCGATACACCAGAAAAGTATCGAAGCTTGATATACACCAATCTCTATCTGGCCCTATCCCCCGGTTTGACGATAAGGTTCCTGCTTCGTCTATCTTCGGGGGTTCTCAAGATTCACCAACACCGAGCCTACCACTTTCTAGAGCTTCTGGTCATCTAAGCAACCCCGTTTGCACGGCAAATAACACTGAGTGGCGCATCTCCGACTTTCTTTTCGGTGACCTAAAATCCATGCAGGTTACTGCAACCGCCTTGGATCTGTCCACATACGCCTTGCTCACGCCTGACGAGGACCCTCTCCTTGGGATGTCAGGTAGTTCGGCTGAGTCTTCTGTGATGTCATCCCCGCTCCCACACATGAAGCAAACCTCGTCGCATTTAGAAATCCCCGGTCAGCGTGGAAGGTACATCGCCGTGGGTACAGCTACCGGTGTGATCCTTGTCTGGGATATTCGCGCTCCTACGTCGAAGAGCTCGGAGGTCATCAATTCTATCAACCCAGTGCGGATTATCCAAACAGAGTCACCACAGGTCTCATGTCTTGCCTTGACATCCCTCTTCCTCGTTCACGGTGGAAATGACGGCCTTGTGCAAGCCTGGGATCCGCTTGCATCCACCACACGACCTATTCGAACTCTCAACTCTCGATTCTCTTCTCGTGCTCGCCGCCGTTTAGTCCAAGCGGAGGCCTCCCTAAACGGCGTCGGAAATAATTTTTATGCGACCGGTGCCATCAGCTTAGATCCTGATCCCACAGTTTTGAGGGGTATGGTTGCTCTAGGAACTCATGTGCGCTATTGGTCTTACAGCTCCACCGCTGCCGATCAGTATAAAACAAGCAAGCGTCGACTTCGTCGCGGACTCAGGGGGGGGAATGCCGGCCCAGAAGGCCAGCGCTTCACTAGTAGCGGCCGTGGCGCTCTGTTGGATCATATTGAAGATGAGAAAATAGAAATGGAGCGGCAAGAAGTCGAAGACGAGAAAGAACGCTTCCACCTCAGCAATCGGTTCGGTGTCGATCTTCTTGGCCCCGACGCAACCGAAGAACAAATCATCGCTTACGCGCAGTTGCTGAGTGAGGAGGCTCTTGCGAATGATGTGGGTAAACGGGACGAGTCGGCCGCGAACTCGGTCGCTAGCACTTCGTCTGGCGACACCATCGGACGAAACGACAGTTCATTTGCCCCTGACGAACTTTCGTCGTCCTCGTCTCCTTATGAAGAACCCATGGATGATGATCTTGCTCCTGATATTGCCGAGGCAATCCGATTAAGTCTACTCGATGAGGGGCCCGTCCAGCTTGACCCTGTCACGGAAGTCCCCATCAAGTATTCTAAAGAGTTCCTCAAAAATCATGGAGACTTCTCTCTCTCTGAGACGGTTACCGCCCCTGAAAGTAGTCGTCAGCAAGAACTTGATGATTTGGAGTTCGCGATCCAGTTAAGTCTGGCTGAGAGTGAATCTCATCGGCAGGAATCAGCAGAAGAACACCTAGAATACCCATCTCTCACCCCAATTTCGAGTTCGCGCGTGGAGGATAATGGTAAAGGCAAAGGCCGTGCCTTGTAGTGATGGTGGTTTACCGACTTGTATTTGACAGCTTTGAGTTTTATGTTTCGCGTTGGATTACCTACTGTCCGTTTTTGTGCTTATTTTACACCGTCTCAGTCATTACCTGTCTGCAAGATATATTTTTCTCGTCGCTTCATATCATTGTTTTGGTTTTTTTTTAAGATATCATAAAAATGATAGACCTATAGATCATTTCTGCAACCACCATGGAGGTCTCTTGTTTTCCCTCATGGTGTCACTGGACAAAGTCACCCAAGTCTACATCCCTGGGAGAGAAAAATGGGATAATCACCAGCGGGTCTGGCTAGCCTGTTAATGGAAATTATTGACCAACAACCCTAGTAGGTGCTGGAGGAATTGTGGGCCAACAGAGGTGCTCAGGACGTTTGGTGAGCGTAAATATATATTTGGTATTCCTGGTGTGGTCGTGATCAGAATATCGACTTTCTTTGTTCATCTATAGTTTAGGCGATTATTCTAGTCCTGGAGACTGCAAATTCCTTAACTAACAGAAGGTAGATCTATCGGACAGAGCAACATCTACGTCAATATGCTGACCCACCTAGGGCTTATGATACCACCCATGTTCAACATGTCAGCAAAACATATATTCTGAGTTAGATAGTCAATTGAATGGTATTATAGTAATGTATTTGTTAATCATTGAGCAAATACTGGAGATTATCAATATTAATAATATCTCTGGGGTATCTAACTCCCCCATACTAGGAACTAGGCAATAAGGCTATGAAAAGGAAATATCCCAAAACGTTAAACTGATAAAAGTGCTGATAACGACCACCCACCACCGGTCCTTTGGGGTGGGGTAAATCGCTGATTTTAGCTCGAAGTTCGATCCTGGGGATGAGGTACTACCATTCTGGATGAAAAGAAACAAGGGGACGATTAGACCATTCAATTTTCTAGCTAAAAAAGGGTGGATAGATGTAACTACAAGCATAAGGGATTGTGGGAGATTTACCTGCTGGTTTTGCCACTGCTTCCTATTCGGGGCTCCTTAGTGCCTTCAGATATTGGCATGTTCAACAAGGCAATTTTGGAAGGAACACTTACCCAATCAAGCATGTTAGCTCAGGGGAAGAGCGGTATGAAATCACGTAATTTTCCAATTAGGAAAACTCAAACTAACGTGTATACAGCCGGGCTCATAACCCGGAGGTATGTCACACCTCATCGACCAATTACACCAACGCCAACTAACGATAACAAGGTCCCTGGATCGAAACCAGGACATGCTATCCTATCTTTTTTTTTTTTTTTTTTAAGTTGAGTAAAGCCTTTGTCTAAAATTGAACTCTTGAATATATCCCCTATACTAGAAGGCGCTTTATTAGTGATCCCAATACACGAGTAACTCTGAACTAACATGCTGATTAGTTGTGTTGTGTGTTAAGTGTCATCAAAAGGCACTTAATTCTTTCCTTACTATAACTGCTATATAGGTATCTACCTAGCTACAACGCAGGTGGGTTTTATGGACCATTTCATAGGGCCATCCTCTTAGATTTGATATAATGTTGAATTGTTTTTACTCTGTTCCATAGACTCCAGGAACATCACCTCCATCCCCATTTATTGTTGAGGCTGGGTCATATTCGTCAAACAACTTCGGGAGGGAAGGATCGGGAGCCCGGAAATAGTTAACTAACTAACGTATTCGGTAAGCGAGCCGCGTTTGTAAGCGAGCCGCGGAGAACACGCGTTTTGACTTATTAAAATACTCAATTATTTCAACCACCCACGATGCCTCCAAAAGCACGTCAAAATTCAAGAAAC
>VCAU01000086.1:0-148546 GCA_015844325.1 Aspergillus nanangensis | reverse complement strand
CCGCTTATCGGCGGCCGCTGCAGGGCAGCCTTCCCACTCCCGCTGGCGGGAGCAACCCTGCATGGCGGCCATATAAATCAGGCACGCTAGGACAGGTTAATGAAATCTACTACTACTACTACTACTAACTCTCGCGCGTCAAGAACTACGTGATCAACGTACTACAAATGAGAAAATATCTTAAAGACGAAAGAGATCTACTAGACAGCTAGCTACTACAGAGAGCTTTTCTATGCAGGAGAACCAGGAATAATTTCAGCAGGAAAATCAGACTCAGGAAGCTCAGGAAGCTCAGGATACACTCTCTGTAGTTAGGCCACGCGTACAAGCGCCTCCGCGCTGCAGTGATTACAGAAATATAGAATATAAACGGCTTCAATATCCTAATCAAGTATTTAATTAGTTTTTATATAGAAATGCAATTATTTTATTAATAAAGGCTCTGATATTTCGCGTGTGGGTAGGAATCGGGAGCTTCTCCGCGGCTGGCTTACAACCGCGGCTCGCTTACCGAATACGTTAACTAGTGAGCCATTGATGAGTCACGACAAATGAGCAGATGACCCAAAGGTTGAATTCCTCAGGCCAAGAAGAGCCACTATTCCCTTTTAGGACCCCGACCAGATCTTCATTCTTCCACTTGGGACCGTCCAAGCTATTCTTGACAGCTCAGACTCATCTTGTGGGGTGCATAACAGGATATATGAAACTGCTTCCCCAAATTCATTTCTTCTCCACCCTCTTATTGGTTGTGCCGCCGTATTTCCGAAAGAGGTGCCCGGAACCGCAAGTTGACCAGGGCAATTAAATAGCGGCAGGATCCGATACACCCAATCCATAGGAGAAATGGTTCGTATTCAGGGTCTTCTTTATACAAAGGGGAAAGCGCCTACTGGATTTGATTTTTTCATCCACTGCGTCCATTAATAGCCTTTTTTTTTTTTTTTATTGTTACCGATTTTCATCTATTGCATCGCAATCACTCGGGATATCCATAAACATCATGAAAACGTCCATCATTGCGACTAACAAACAGACAAGGTTCCACCTTCTCGATGACCAACCTGCTCAAGAGGTAATTAACATGTTTCTGACTCTGTAGTCTTCTTATTAATGGACCTGGGCAGATTGATGTGGAAGGTCTTACTATTGCTGTAGCGGCAGCCCGGGATACGTCGAGCGAAGATTCATCGAAGCTGAAATCAAAGGGGAAATCAAAGGCCAAAGCAGATGCTAGAGAACTCATCTCGGACGCTCACTTGCGCCTGAAGGCAGGCGTACATTATGGCTTGATCGGCCGCAATGGCTCCGGAAAATCAAGTGAGTAGTGACATGTTTTTGCACCGCCATCGCACATTGGCATTTGATATGCACATAAACTACTGCATATATTAATACTGTCCAGCTCTTTTACGGGCGATGGCCGACAAACTTATCCCTGGTATTCCGCATGCGACTCGCATATCTATCTTGCAACAAACCGATGCCACCTCCCAAGAAGTTTCGGATGGCTCAGAAGAAGATACAACTGATGACTATCAGAGCAAACCTGTGCTAGAATATGTCATGAGCAGTGACAATCATAGAAACGAGGTTATCAGGAGTATGAACAGTAAGTCTTGTATTTTCTGTGAGGCTGTACTGGAAAACCGCTAATTTAGTGACACAAAGTCCTGTCTAAGAGCTTTGAAACCGAGGATCCACTGCACCCTGTAATTGCTATCCGTCAAGTACGACATGAGCAGACAGAAAAGCAACTTTTTCTAGCGCAGAAGAATGCGAATCTGAAAAGCGGTGCTAGAGGTCTCCAAGCACGTAAAGATCTGAAGGCCGTTGAATCTAAGCATCAAGCATCTCTAGAGCGGTGAGTTCATATAATACAACCCGTATTATATACTGTCTCACTCATGTTGTTAGGCTGGGTCAACAAAAGGATGTGATCGATGCGGATGCAATCAAGGATGACACACAGGCTGCAGTAGAAACACTGCAGGATTTGCAGGCCCAGTTTGAGGCGGTAAGTGTACAGATCGTGTAAGGCGGGAATGAATTGTCTAACATATGAGGGTTAGATGAAACTTGTGGATATTGAACAACAAGCACGTCAGATCCTTATTGGCCTAGGTTTCAAGGAAACTACATTCGATAAGCCGTTCTTAACGTTGTCCGGCGGGTGGCGAATGCGAGCCATGCTTGCTAGTGTTTTGATCCAGCATCCAGATGTCATGATTTTAGATGAGCCCACAAATTTCTTAGATCTACTGGGTGTGGTGTGGCTGGAGAATTACCTTCAGCAGTTACGTGAAACCTCACAAACGACCATTGTTCTAGTCTCCCATGATCGGGATTTCGTTAACGCTGTCTGCGAAGAGATCGTCCTCATACGGGATGAAAAGCTCTCGTATTTTAAGGGAAACCTGGCGGCTTACGAGAAAGATCTGGAGGAACAAAAACTGTACTGGGGTCGCATGAAGGAAGCACAAGAACGTCAGGTCGCCCACATGGAAGCCACCGTTCGTGAGGCCGTAAAGACAGGAAAGAAAACAAACGACGACAACAAATTGCGAATGGCAAAGTCGCGCCAGAAAAAACTTGATGATCGCATGGGAATCCAGGTGAACGCCAAAGGTGGTCGGTTTAAACTAAATCGTGATCTTGTTGGTTACCACTTGACTGCGCGGGCAGAGATCGAAGTCCCTACCGACGAGAAGGGCGCTTCGATGGCTTTGCCCGATGCTCCTGAATTACGCTACCCTGGACCCTTAGTGTCGTTAGAAGGTATTGTATTCAGATACAAACCAACAGACGTGCCTATACTCAACGAGATTGACCTCGTTGTGCACAAGGGTGATCGAGTCGGAATCATGGGTCTCAACGGGGCTGGCAAGTCGACACTAATCCGTCTACTGGTAGGAAGTGCACTGCCGACCAAAGGGAAAGTTTCGAGTCATTCAAGATTGAAACTTGGCTATTACGCACAGCATTCCATCGAGGAGCTTCAAGAGCAGGGAAATGCCAACCCAGGCTTAACCGCACTAAGTTTGATGTCCAATGTGGTTGATAGCTCGCTCAGTGAGGGAGACCTCCGAGGATTGTTGGCAACTTTGGGTCTTCAGGGCCGAGTTGTCTCCGATGTCCCTGTTTCACGTCTATCGGGGGGCCAACTGGTAAGTCCAGGATACATCAAGCGTACGTCAATTTATTCGAGCTAACCGTATCGTCGCACTTTAGGTTCGTCTGGCATTGGCAAAAGTAATTTGGAACTCACCACACCTACTTGTTCTTGACGAGATCACCACGCATCTGGACTTTCATACAGTCACTGCGCTGGCAACGGCGCTTTCTTCATTCAATGGAGGGATTTTACTGGTGTCGCACGACCGGTTCCTCATGCGCTCAGTTGTTGAAGGGAAACGAGACCTGGATCACAAATTGGATGAAGACTTTGAGGGGGTCGATGAAGAAGAAGATGAGACACAGAGCCGAAGGCGCACAGTGTATGTGCTGAAAGGAGGCAAACTACGAGAGCAGAAAGATGGAGTGGAGCAGTTCGAAAAGAGTCTTGTGAAGAGAGTGCAGAAGATGCTGCCTGCTCCAGTGTAGAGGGTTATCAATAATCAAGACAATTATTCCTTACCTAAAACCATCAAGTCATAGGTAGTTAATAGTAGTAAACGGGGTGGTATGTATTAATAATACTACCAACACTATCGGCGCCCTCCGCGGAGACTCCCGTTAAACCGCCGAGACTTTTGGAGATAAGGTCACGACCGACCGAACCTCCTCCTTGGAAATACACGCCACACTCCTCCTCCTCCTCCTCCTCCTCCTCCTCCACATCTACTTCGGCCCAAGCTCATGGGGAATGCAGAAGCTACTCAGTTCCTGGTCATCTATACGCAGGATCTCTGCTCATGATGGCTGACTTCCTACCTCGACGAGGGATTCTGCCCTTGCTCTTGTCCCTTCCTAGACTTCCCCGCAATCATGGCCGTGTCGCCATCAAGGCGGCGACGCCCAACCCTCGACGCTACACTACGGACTCGGCCTCAACCGTCGCGCGACAAGAAAGCGAGGGCAACTCGTCTGGGTCTTGTATCCCCAAATCTGACCCTCGAACCGTGCCTAAATCCTCGTCCTCCAGATGGTCGGCCCTACGATCGGCGAAGCCTTTCTCCGAGTTTCTCACAGATACGTTCAATCGGCAGCATGACTACCTCCGGATCAGTGTAACCGAACGATGCAATCTTCGATGTCTTTACTGTATGCCGGAAGAAGGAATAGAACTATCACCGACAGCTCGGCTTCTTACGTCACCAGAGATTATCTATCTGTCGTCGCTCTTCGTCTCACAAGGTGTTACAAAGATCCGCCTGACCGGCGGCGAACCGACTGTTCGCAAGGATATAGTGCCCCTTATGCAATCCATTGGTCAGTCACGGCAGAATGGGCTACGGGAATTATGCTTGACAACCAACGGAATCTCCCTACACCGCAAGCTAGAGCCCATGGTCGAAGCAGGTCTGACGGGCGTTAATCTCAGCCTGGACACCTTAGATCCTTTTCAGTTCCAAATTATGACCAGGAGAAAGGGGCTGGATGCTGTGATGAAGAGTATCGAGAAGATATTGGATCTGAATAAGACGGGGGCGGGGATAAAGTTGAAAATCAACTGCGTTGTAATGCGCGGGCTCAATGATCGAGAGATCCTTCCATTTGTTGAAATGGGACGTGATAGTCCCATTGAAGTGCGGTTCATCGAGTATATGCCCTTTGACGGCAACAAGTGGAGCCAAGGAAAGATGGTGTCTTACCAGGAAATGCTCGCGATTATCCGGGAGAAATACCCGACACTGGAGAAAGTGACGGACCATAAGAATGACACCAGCAAAACCTTCCAAGTGCCCGGGTTTATGGGTCGTGTCGGCTTCATCACGAGCATGACTCATAACTTTTGCGGGACCTGCAATCGTTTACGCCTCACTTGCGACGGAAATTTGAAAGTATGCTTGTTTGGCAATTCCGAGGTATCTCTGCGCGATATCATTCGGCGGGAAAACAACGGACAGCCTATTGATGAGGCCACAATGAATGACTTACACCTCCTGGAGACCGCCCCAATGGCTGCTCACATCAGTGACAACGGTGGCCTGGTCGGTCAACGAGAGAAAGAATTATTGGACATTATTGGCATTGCCGTAAAGCGGAAGAAGGCTAAACATGCCGGCATGGGCGAGCTGAAAGATATGAAGAATAGGCCTATGATACTCATTGGTGGGTAGGCGCAAGCTCCTCGTTCCCCATCTTCTTTCGGTTATATGGCGAAGATATATTATGAATTACGAATATATGCTTGGATACCTATGACCATGATACCACTAGATTTATATATATGATTGTGCATGGATTGATTGCTGTTGCCTCGGAGTGATGCTGATGAATAAGTTAGATAATGAACATGTGAAAATTGCCAAGACAACAAATCAATTCTCGGGGCTATGGCCTGCAGTATCCAGGCCAAACGCATGGAAAAGTATTCCAACTCACATCCTGAGTCAAAGTCCGCTTTTTGCAGGCCAAGCGCGCTATTACCATGATGATCGTAAAAGCTCACCCCCTGAGAAAATGGAAGAACGACCTCCGTCTTCGTCTCTTCCCACGGAATCAGATGCTGATCTACCACATCTAACACCCTCGCAAAACGTCCACATGACAAAGATCAGTCAGAAACCTGTGACGGAACGGATTGCGACGGCAACGTGTCAGGTGCATTTTTCCAACCAACGGCCATGGGAAATCCTTCGAGGCGGAGGAGGAACTCGCAAAGGCAACGTCTTTAGTGTTGCGCGCATCGCCGGTATCATGGCTGCGAAGAAGACCCCAGATCTGATCCCTCTTTGTCACCCAGGGATTGGTATTACGGGAGTTGAGGTCGATGTCAAGCTGGTGGACCCTATCTCGTCTGACAAGGAGAGCCGGGACTCCTTGGGGCATGGCTCCATGCGTATTTTTGCCAGTGTGAGCTGTTTGGGACGCACTGGAGTTGAGATGGAGGCAATGACAGCGACTATGGGCGCTGCCCTGACGGTCTATGACATGATTAAGGCTGTGGATAAGGGAATGGTGATCAGTGGTGTGCAGCTTCTAGAAAAGAAGGGGGGGAAGAGCGGACATTGGATTCGCGAGGAGGAGATATAGATATGATATATAGTTACTACTCTTAGGGCTGGCCCGAGCGCCAAGCCGGGCGGTGATCGTCGGCCCGGTTCCCAATTCCACGTGCTTGGCAGTTTCCTTCCTTTTTTTTCACCCCCCGTGACCCTCTAGAGACTCATTTCTTCAATCCTCAACTTCAACTTTTCTGAATTTCTTATACTCATCACTTATTATCGGATAATCCGCAGAAATGGAATAACACGCGCTTTTACACCGTTTTCTCCAATAGTTTTCTCAAATCAATAACAGAGAAAAACTTTTGACATTTGTCTGATCAATCGTAACCGCAACAACACCACCACTACCATACTACTACTACTCATTCAGCTACCTACTCCTTACCGACTACATATCTCGACGCATCTCAACATCGTAACTACAACGCTACTTAACTCTTTTCCTGTGGTCTCTCTATACCACTCTTATCTTTCCAGTCATTTTCAAGGAAGTCAGACAATGAGCCATCGAACCAGACTAAAGCTATTTCACTTTTTTCAACATCCTTCAGGGTAGCGGTGTGCGCCCCTCCATCTGACCAAAGCCCCACTAGACACCGACTGTGATCAAGGAAAATGAGCTGTGAGTTCTTGGCTCCTAACTTGTCTCTACCCTTCACTACCCCTCTCTTAGAAAGTTTTGCTATCCAAATGCCTACTGACATAATGGTTAGTTTGCGCCGGGCTGCGGCCCTTGGGCCGAAGTATCATTGCTGTGCTCCCACCACTCAATTTTATAACACTTCATTATACCTATTTTATTTGTTTATCGCTGCTTTGCAGCGTCATCTTCTGGGGTTCTGCAAACCCCTTGCGCAGCGTGTCCTATGTGGACTCCTTGTTCATGTGTGTCAGTGCCATTACTGGGGCTGGGTTGAATACAGTACGTCCTTCTCTGTACCCTCAATTTTCTTTTCCATTGTGGGCTGGCGCTAAATTATCTTGTCAGGTGGACCTATCATCTTTAAATACATTCCAACAAGCCATCCTTTTCATGCTTTTGATGGCAGGGCATGCAATCCTTGTCTCAATCACTGTGCTCTTTGTTAGAAAACGAGCTTTCCAATCCAAGTTCAAAGGCATCTCGAAGGAGCGTGCGCAGAAGCGTCTTCTCCGACACATCCCCCGACTTTATCACTCATCATATCCATCAGTTGAGGGGCCTGACTCCACTGCGGAAGACTATAAAAATCGAGAATCCGCCTCTGCCTACAAGGTCCAGGTCTTGGAGACAACACATGTTGGATCTGCAGACCCAAGCCCACCCAGCGGTGACCACGTTGGATGGGCCGATGATGACCAAATTACCATTAACAATACCCATTTCCAACGCAATCCCAACCATCATCTATTTCCGAATGCTGGGGTTGGAGCTCGGATGGATCTGAACAACCACCCTAAGAATGCCACACCAAGTCATCCTGTTTCCGAGGAAGAAAGCTACGATGACCTGCCTCCGCTAAAGGGCATGTTGAAGGGAACACAGAAGTATTTCTACTCCAAAGGCCTTATCTCCAGAAACTCCCAATTTCATGGTCTCACAGTAGAGGAGCGAGAAAAGCTAGGGGGCGTGGAGTACAGGGCCGTTTCTTTCTTATTTGTGATCGTGCTATTGTATTGGACTATGTTTATCGTCCTCGGCATTGTTGGAGTAGGGGGCTGGTTGGAAGCCAACCATCCTGATATTCCGCGCAAGAATGGGCTGTCGCCATTTTGGACTGGAGCCTTTTTTGCCGTATCCGCATTTGTCAATAGCGGAATGTCCCTTTTGGATGCTAATATGACTGCATTACAGACCAGGTATAAATCATTCTCGGCCACATACTTCTTCCGTTTCAACGTGCTGATCGATGTAAAGCGCTTACCCTCTTATTACCATGGGAATGCTTATCCTCGCAGGAAACACCCTTTATCCCTGTTTCCTTAGGTTCATAATTTGGACAATGCGGCGCTTGATCCCAAACAAGCCATCCTGGGAGCCATGGAAGGTCACTCTTAATTTCATCCTCGACCATCCACGAAGGGTATGTAGTTCCATGTGTTTCCCTTGTTTTGGGTACTGATTTTCAATAGGTCTATACGAACCTCTTTCCAGCTCGCCATACGTGGTACTTGCTGGGTACAATAATTGTCCTGAACGGAATCGACTGGGCTATGTTTGAGATCCTTGCCATTGGCAATAAGGAGATTGAGTTACTTCCAACAGGCTATCGAGTTTTGGACGGACTTTTCCAGGCTTTGGGTACGTATCCGGTGCATCATCGACGAGTTGTTGTTGTATCGGACACTAATATGTTTCTATAAAGCTGTGCGTGCTGGTGGCTTTTACGTTGTCACAATATCTGGTCTTCGTCAAGGTCTTCTTGTTCTATATGGTAAGAGCGCGTGGTCATCATGTGGATTTTCGACGTACGCTAATTTCCTACAGTTCTCATGATGGTTGGTCTCCGCCAAGTTCACTTGCTGTTTATTTAGGACATTTTCTTCGTTAAAACTGACCTGATATACTGTAGTATGTCTCAGCATATCCAATTCTGGTCACAATGAGGTACCCTTCCCCCTACCCGACAATTATTTATTTCTTTTCCTAATAGACCATTCCAGAAATACAAACGTCTACGAGGAGCGTTCCTTAGGGGTCTATACCCATGACGACCCTGTCGATGCCACGGGGTCCCCAAAATCGCCAAACATTCTCATTCGTCTAGCTAGGCATCACCTCCTCGGCCGACAGGATGTCGCAACGACTGAGTCGTCCCGCAGCTACTTCGTGCATCAACAGCTCCGATCCCAACTCAGCCACGATATCTGGTGGATTGCCCTCGCCGTCCTGTTCATTTCCATTGCAGAGTCATCGCATTTCAGTAAAGACCCTGTGGGATATTCAACCTTCAATATCATCTTTGAGGCCGTTTCGGCATATGGGTGTGTGGGCGTGAGTATCGGGTACCCCGGCATGAACTCGTCTTTCTGCGGCTCCTGGCACGCAATCAGCAAACTAATCTTGGCCGCCGTCGCTTTGCGAGGCCGCCATCGGGGCCTTCCTGTCGCTATTGACAGGGCTGTGATGCTGCCGAATGAGTCCCTTTCATGGGCGGAAGAGGAAGATGCGGCTTTGCGCCGTGAACAATCGCGTGCCTGGGGCATGGATAAGATGCCTGTGGGCTCTGTGTAGGTGAGTATGTTTAGAAGTGAAGGGAAGAAGCCAGTAGTGGTGGGTGGGTGGCACACCCTCAAATTGTTATAATGTCGTGGTTTTCTTTTTGCTTTGTTCTTTGCTTTTTTTTTTCATTCAACATATTGTTCTCTGCTTGTGTCAAGTGCATACTCAACTATGCTCAAAAGTTTTTGTGTTTGAATGGTTATTTCAAAGCAGTTTTTCATGAATTAGTTTATTTTCTCTTGTAGTACTGTTGTAGTCCCCATTAAGCCCTAACTTTTGAATTGATATCAAGTATAGAAAATGCCTCGAATAAACTACACGTGGAATATGATATAATAAATGACAACTGGTGGCTCAACAAGCAATATATCTAGTCCTCCTCTTCCTCGAATTCAACTTCGTCTTCATCTTCTTCTTCCTCCTCCTCCTCCTCCTCCTCTTCCTCCTCACTATCTTCCTCACTGCCGCTTTCATCACTGGCGAAATTCTCCATGATCACATCTTGGTCGGCGTCCTTCTCAGCCGCTCTGCGCTTCTCCTCCTCCCGTCTACCTTCTTCCAGGATAGCAGCCTTCTCTTCGCGCAACTTCCGCTGAGACTTGACAAACGCACCAAGAGGCGTCGTTGCCCAATCCACGTCCTTCAGGAAGGATTCGACCTCGGCCCGGTTCCGGGGGGTGTAAGTGACATTGGCTCTGCGTTCTTCGATCCAGCGAGCATTCGACTCGACCTTCTGGACCAGAAGGAGGATCATCTGATTGATCTTGGTGTTCTTGTTTCCACCGGAGCGCGAGCCGACCTGTTTCAGCCAGCGTTTGAGAGACACGACGATTGGCACTGACAGTTCGGGGAAGGCGATGTGCTTAGTCCACAGAACGAAGAACTCGGAGAGAAGCTCGGCGACCTGCTCACCCACACCATCCTGGTAGACACGAGTGCGGAGGTACGACTTCGGGGCTCGGATGGTGGTGTTGAAATCAAGCTGTTTGAGAGTGCTGGACTTTGGGGGCTTGCGCATCTCAGCCGAGTTGAGAACCTCGACGAGAGCGGAGGCGAGCGGGATATAGGTGCCAGTGGAACGGGAAAGGCGGAGGAGAGCACGGGTGAGTTGGAACCGAAGCGGGAAGTACTGGGCGGTAGGGATGAGACGCATCGCGCCGATAGTGATTTGGACGGTAGGGTAGATTAGAGGGCGCATAGCGGATTGCTTGCCGGCCTTGGCTTCGACAAGGCCATCGCAGTGTTGGGACAGGACGCGCGACCAGAAATCGAGCGAGTGTACATACTGCCAGTTGTAGATGGTCTTGTAGGACTCCTTGGAGGTATTTGTGATGCTGCTGCGAAGGTGGATGGCGAGTTGGCGGATGAAGTTGAATCCTGCTGTGTAGGAGACGTTCTGGTCGATACCCCAGAGCTCGGCGGCGGAGTTCTTCATCAGATTCACACCAGGGAGAGTGTGTACGGTAGTATTGCGGCTACCCTTCACGACACCTTCGTATGAGGCCTTAAGAACGGTCTCCTTGAGACCAGCATCGCCGATGATCATTAAACGACGCAAAAGAAGGAAACCGGTGATACGAGTGGCTTCCGTAGTGGAGACGTCGGCCCAGATTCCGATGACCGTTTTGATCAGGACCTTCAGCAATTTTCTGAATTGAAGGAGGTAAGGGAGCATCGGCTCGATGGAAGAGAGAGTTAGCTTCAGGGTCTGGGCGTCGGACAGGTTGATGAGTAGTTGATGAACAGAGGACGTATGCGATTTGATGAGAGGCGTGAGGGTCTTGAACTTCTTCGAATCAAGAGACACTCTGACCTTGCCAGAAGCAGACTCCTTGACAGGGAGATGATGTGCCAAAACCTTGGGAACGGTCCCAAGAGCTGTGATGAGGACTTGATGGTAGACGTTGGGATCGGAGATGGAGTATTTCTGCTCTTGGCCCTCAACCTCGTTGACATACGCTGCAGAGCGGAAAGCAAGGACGACCTGACGCATTGCCCGAATTGAGTGTTGTTCTTCCATCAATTTCTGCCATTTTTTCACCATATCAATGGTTAATGTGTTATCCACAGCTTCCTCTTCCTCTTCCTCTCGCTTGGTGTTCTTCTTCTTCTTCTTTGCAGGGCCTTCCTCCTCCTCCTCCTCCTCCTCCTCATCTTCGCTCAGCTGCAGGACCTCCGTCAGATCGCCATGTTCGCCGAAATCCAGAAGTTCTGAATCATTCTCCTTCAGATACTTGTAGAATTCGGGATCCTTCTCCTTCAGCGATTCCAATTGACCCTTATGCGCTTCGAAGTCGTTGTCAGATTCGTCATCACTCTGAGCGGCAGCGCCCTCATCCTCCTCACTGCCCGGCCCGGCCGATTCATCCTCCTCATCCTTCTGGGCTTCCGAGCGCTTGCGCTTGCCAATCTTGGGAGTCACGTCCTTCTTCCGGGCTTTCTTCGCTGTAGCATCGGCATCGGCAATGTCAAACCCACCAGCGAAGAAATCATCGACGTTCATTTCAGCGAAGGAATCCTTCTTGGATTTCTCGGTTTCGTCCACATCCTCCTGGTTGTCGGTGCGGTTTCGGGCATTTTCTGCTTTGCGTTTATCCTTCAGATGATGGCGCTGTTTGACCTTCGCAACAGCCTTGCGTCGCTCGAGAACATCCTTGAGATGCTTCTTCTCGAACTTCTTTGTGGACTTTTTCTGACCTCCGGCCATTGTGACTCGAAGTTTCCACCCGAGGGTACGGATATAAGGGAAAAAGGGAGTATAAAATCGAAAGGCCTGGGATGAGGGTATTGGATGTAGATTTGATTGCTTCCCGCTGAGGATGGAAGAAAAAAAAATTAGAACAAGACGGTGGCAGAAAAAGGCGGTGAAGAGACCAACCCGTCGAGCTGACCGCCTTTGGTGTACATCATTGGCGGTACTTGGAAATGCCGCAGTTCCCCCCCCATCTTAAACGCCTTGTAATGCGTCGCCGCCATGTATGCTCAGCGCCCTCTGGCCTATGCGCCAACTCCATATAGCTACACTCCTAATCCAGCACTGTCTGCGTCTATCAATCTTGATGAGGTATGCTGGGTGTCCGTTACATTTGCTGGGCAGTTGACTAATTTACCCCTCCTCTAGGAAGTCAAGCTAGCCTCCAGCTCCGCGGAGCGAGATCTTTACGAGTCCCTGGCCGAGATCTACAGCATTATCGTCACACTGGACGGCCTCGAAAAAGCATATATAAAAGATGTCGTCACAGAGGCAGAGTACACAGAAACGTGCACCCGATTATTAAAACAGTACAAGTCTAGCCTGGGCGATGAGACCGTTGCTCGGGAATTCGACGACTTGGAGACCTTCAAGCGCGCGTGGGGTGTAAGTATCATCTCGTCCAAATTCCATATAACACAACGCTAACCCTTTTTTTTTCTCTCTTGGTTTCAGTTGGAATGCCCTCGCGCTACCGAACGTCTTCGGATTGGACTCCCTGCTACAGTTGAACAAGCTACCCACAGCACTCCCTCTGCGAACATGGGCCCCATCGCCTCAGGTCCAACCGGTGGTGCATCAGGCAGTTTGATCTTGACAGCTACGGAAAACTTCATCACATTCTTGGATGCGTTGAAGCTAAACATGTTTTCGAAAGATGCTCTCCACCCCCTCCTATCCGAGGTGATTCAGTCGGTAAATAAGGTGACGGATGTGGATTTTGAGAACCGGGGCAAAATCATCCAGTGGCTGATCGCATTGAATCAGATGCGTGCGACAGAGGAATTGACTGAAGAACAGGCCAGAGAACTTGCTTTTGATATAGAACAAGCATACCAAGGGTTCAAGTCGACGCTGGGCTGAAATGCAAGTACATCATATCATATTTGGGAATGAGTATATATGGCGCGGAGTTCAAGGCACACAGCACACACGGAGTTTGGAAACATTGCTAAGGTTTAATGTTATTATCTGATGTTTAATGAATTGAGCGAATCAACGTTGATGCCTGTTAATTCCACCTTATCATTTTTTTGCCTTTCTTAATCTCAGCCTTTTCTTGGGGCCGGAGCGGATCCGATCCGCGGAACGCCGCAGGCCAGCTTTACCCTTTTGGGCGATTCCGACTTTTTTTTTTTTGCGTCTAGATCGGGAATGCCCCATCCTGGTTTTGCCACGGGTATGGCAATTATATGAGAGTGATCCGCATCTCTCGACCTTACGAAGTCCGCTCCTTATCTCTACAATCACTATAGCCTGCTTGGTCAACTCTGTTAAATATTTCTAAGATGATTAGTGCCGATCCTGACGAGCCTCTCCATGGTATGTCCACTTTACCTTCACCCCAACTTACTGAGACAAGAGTGGGACTGATAAGAGGTCATCTCCAGTGCTCGACCTCCCCCAGATCCATACGAAGCCCTCGGGGACCGATATTCTACGAACCCTCGACTTGCTAGCAATCAAGCCACGCAGTTTCAGTTCCAGCGCCCATGAAGCGGTGAAGCGGCCAGCCGTTCAACCGGCAGGTGTCACCCGTTATCTCACATCGTTCATCTCCAGTTCACTCTCGTGGTTGGATACCGATGAACTCCGTGAAGCTGTTTGGGACGCTGCTGCTGCCCGCCTCAGCGAGCGCTCTGGTCGTACCGGTATGTCGAAAAGTACCTCATTCTTTCTGAATCCCGTGGTCTGACCGTAGTACTTCTTGGGGATTAGCAATGCCGGCCATGTCCCGAGTATTCACAATCCCTAGTCCATTGGGCGAAGAACTCACTCTGACCCTCCACGAACCCTCTCTGACCGCCGACAACCTCGGAATGAAGACTTGGGTATCCTCGTATCTACTCGCTCGGCGTCTTCACACTCTCCTCGAATCCACCCCGCAACTCATCCCTCCCGCATTGAACACATCCAAACCTGACCGCAGTCTTCGAGCGCTGGAACTAGGCGCGGGGACCGGTCTCGTCGGTTTATCTTTCGCGGCAATCAAAGACACCTCTGCGTCAATCCATCTGACCGATCTACCCGAAATTGTTCCCAATCTCTCGCACAACGCTGCCTTGAACGTCGAGCTCCTCACCAAGACAGGCACGGCAGTCACAACAGGAGTGTTGGACTGGTCTGTCCCTCCTGCTCCGCTTCCCACTCAGGCGGAGCAGTATGATCTGATCCTCGCAGCGGATCCACTTTACTCTCCAAAACATCCAGCATGGCTGGTGGATACAATCACCCACTGGCTAAGCCGTAGCCTTGACGCACGCGTTGTGTTTGAAATGCCGTTGCGGGATGCATATCTACCGCAGCGCCAGGAATTACGGCAGAGGTTGGGACAGCTGGGTTTGGCCGTTGTTGAAGAGGGAGAGGAGACCGGATATGATGACTGGGAGACGGCAGATGGGGGAGCACTCGCCGTTCGCTGCTGGTGGTCCGTGTGGGGATGGAGCGAGAAGCTCTAACCTACCCAAGTTGCCATGCAGATCGGAAGAGCACGATCAACGAAGTCACGAGAATCCACGATAAATTAGCGATGATAATACAAGCATAGAAATAGATTCAAGACAATAAAGAGGTTTAGTCGCACTGATTGGCATAGTAGTATAGAACTGGCGTTGGCACTTTTAGTATCCTTTTATCGTAGAATTCATAGTCGTCGAGGGAGTCCATAAAAGCCGAAGCCAAAAAGAGCACCAAATCGTCCCCAGTTGATTTGTCACCACCGTGGTCAGTAGGTAGATACAGGTGATGTTGTACCCAAGTCTAAATCTCCTCCTCGCTGCTCACGTGCCACCCGAACTAGAGGGCCTATGACGTATGACGACGCCATGGCCGTGGGTCTTATCATATCATATCATATCGCCAAACATTCTTCCAGGTTCAGTAAATGTACCTTTTTTCTTTCTTTTTTTTGGCTAACCCTAGCATATCCAAAAGATCTTTTCAACTCCTCCCAAAATATCCCTCAACACGCATTGGGACCGCCCACCATAACCGCCGAAATGGTAATCGGTCTTCTCACCCTCGTATCCATTCCCACAGTAACAGGCGCAGCGCTGGGCGTTAGCGAACAACGAAAAGCCAACGAACGCAAAGTCGACGCACGTCGCATGGCCAAGTTCAACATCGATATCCAATCTACAGGCGACACAGAGGAAGATGAGCAAGTCCACGGGAAGCGAATAGTGTTGAGAGATAACAAGGTAAGTTTTCGAGTTTATCAGGTCGAGACTTTATTTTTTTATCCTTCCTCGCCACCCAGTGGTGGAGGGCAAATCTATCTATCGAAACACTACTATTACCTCAGTAACTGACCAACCCACCCTGACAAACAGGTCTATCTTGACGATCCCCAACCTTCCAATCGCAAAATCCCATCCCATACCGCCCTAGCATTCTACATAGACTACCCGGAGCTCGACGAGACGAAGCACCTGAAGCGCGGACTGGGCCTCGTGACGACGATATCGGATGACCCGCCGATGCTAAATTGGATATATGCAGATAAGGATACACATGAACTGAAATATGGGAACCGGTCGCAAAGCGTCGAGCATGTCGTCGGGCCCTGGGACTGGGCGGATGAAGAAACCACCATCACACTGGAAGAGAAGCATGCGCTTGTTGCGGTGGAGGAAGAGGATGGTTCCTGGGCGGTGTATTTTGATCGCAGTGGAGATGAGCTAGAGGAGGTGTTAGAGAAACAGGGGAAATTAGATAATGCGTTTGCGCCTATAGTCTTCAAACGGTGCATGGCTGAAGAGCCGTAATGAAAATTGGGAATTTGGGTTGAAGATATTAAAATTCTAAGGGGGGCTCTTGTTTGGTATTTTGGGAGGAGTAATCGTTAAGTTCTTGTTTGTACAGGAGGAGGTGAATTGACAAAGTAGAGAAAAATGCATTAATCCTCGATTCCGCTCCAGCTATCGTCGCCCCCATTCGCTGGAGTCGCATCGGCTTGCGTTTGAGACTTTCTGTTGCGACTGGCGGTGATAGCGCCCTTCTTGTTGTTCTCCATCCGACGCTCAAAGCCACTCTTTGTGCTGATTCTTGACGGCCTCCGTTGCTCCTTGCTGTCCTTAATGCTCTTGAGGTTCGACTGTCTGGCTTGGACGCCATGCTTCTTCAGGTCTTTCTTGGCATTTTTGCTAAGGTCTGGGAGAGAGTCCAACAACCATTTCTGAACGGACTTTTCGCCGTCCGTGCCCCGTAGCTTCTCGCTGACGTCGATAATATTTGCAATGCTCTTGACATATGGAATGTCTTCTTTTGTGTAATATGTCACGGCGATACCACCTTCACGACCAGCTCTGCCGGTCCGTCCAACTCGATGAACATAAACAGCCGCAGAGTTGGGAATGTCGTAGTTAACAACACCGTTGATGCCGCGGAAGTCGACACCGCGAGCCAAAAGATCCGTCGTCACCAGGATCCAGATCTCGCCTTTGCGGAACCCTGCCATGATCTCGGACCGTTGGCTGTCGGATAAGTCAGAATGAAGCACGGCAATTCGCGATGAACCGCCAGCCTCAGGCGGAATATCATAGAGAAGTTCTGAATGTAACGCGACGGCTCGGGGAATGGTCTGGGTGAAGATCAAGAATGGTGGTCGAAGATGAACATCCGATGATGTGCGTGAGGTGGGATGGAGCAATTGCCGTAGCCCAAGTAGCTTTCCTTGTTCGGTTGCAGCATACACAAGCTTATGTTGGATGTTAGGAATGGCAGAATCTTTCAGGCCAACGACGAGGCGGATCAAGGGATAGGGCTTGATGGTGCCGGACAAGTCCTTGCGCTCCTGAATGGTCGATTTGGCAAGGTCCTCCACGTTGGATCCCATAGTGGCAGACCAAAGGCTAGCTCGAAGCTCGGGGTGCGTACAAGAGCGCCAGATATCCAGGGTCTGCTCACGGAATAGAGGGTCTAAAAGAACATCGGCTTCATCGAGAACAATGTTTCTAACCAGGGGTAAAGTGGCCATGGGTTTCGTTCGATGGGCAGATAGCGCGTTGACCAAAAGCAAAGGAGTCGTGACGAGAATATCGCTTTTAGTGACGGGAGCCTTGCTTTTGCTGTTCTTCTCCTTTGGTTGGTCATCACTCTCGGATTCAGAAGCTTCAGAAGGGCTGTCTTCCGCAAGGACGTCCTTATCGCCGCCCTCGTCGTCCTCACGCTCAACTACCTGCATTCCTTTTTTCATAAGCGTGATCTTGACACCGGTCCCCTGGACAAGCTTCCGTCCCTCATTGACAATTTGGCTGGAAAGCTCCTTGGTTGGCGCAACGATGATAGAAAATATGCCCCGCTCATCTGATTTCTCATGATGGTGGCATACAATCTTGTTGATTACTGGAATCAAGAATGAAAGAGTTTTGCCACTGCCTGTAGGCGCAACAACCAGGAGATCCGGTTCAACGGGCTGTCCTGGTTGCGAATCCTGACTGACCGTAGAGTCCCCTAAGAGCAAAGGAATAGTTCCCAGCTGTACCTCTGTAGGCACAGTAAAGCCTTGCTCGGCAATATTCCCAGCAAGTCGTCGAGATATCTTATATTTCGTCCGCAACTCCTTGAACGAAACAAGAGGTTGTGAGAATAATCGTCGGGCCTTCTTCTGTTCCTTTTTGGTGAGAATTTTCGAGGCTTCTTCTTCTTGTTGCTTTCGCTTCTTCTTTTTCTTCTTCGATTCATCAGCCGGCACCTGTGCAGACTGAATCTGGTTAAGATCCCGCAGGTCCGTCACCTTGATTTTATGCGCGTTCAAGATCGTCCGGCGCTGCACTTCATCCATTGCATCATCCTCGTCGGACTCAGATACATCATCCTGATCAGGCTGCGGCTGTTCGCGGTCCTTCTTCACGGCGCTAGTCGAGGCCCGTTTGCCAGAGCCGAAAAAATCCAAGTTCGCCGCATCATCATCATCGGATTCGGGTTCCTCCGCTACGTTCCCCCGCTTTCTCTTTTTGCTCTGCTTCTTTGCTTCCAGAAGATTGTCGGCCTCGGAGTTATGAAAGAGTTGTGGGTTTTCCGCCTTACCCGTCGAAGGGAGACGGTTTGATGTTTGCGACGAAGACGCGGCGGAGCCAGTCTTCAGCTTAGTCGACCGAGTCAACAGCTTAAATGCATCCATCACGAAGCACAGAGGGTAAATGCGCCCACAGATGAATCCCCAACAGAAGCGAGCTTGTCCGAATATTGGACCGGTGTTTCCGTTGCTTGTTCTTTGAGGATGGTCGGGGCATCAAGTGCGGAATCCAAAGAAGAAAAAAATCAATGGCCTGTTGCAGAAATTCTTTCCGCACGGGCCAATCAGCGATGAGAAGATCATCCGCCCACCCAAAACATGTTGAAACAATATCGATGAACTATCCAATAATTTCTAGAAGTATAATGTAATGACAATTGATGTGTAATGACCCTGTTGGTTGACTTCTGCTTTTGTTTCCTAACATGTTTCCCTCTATTTTGTCCCTCGCACCATAATTGCACAACAAGTTCCCAATAATGGTGTCTCTTGAGCAACGAAAAAAACAATATGTAACAGGAAAGATCAAAAAAGAGTTACGTGAAGTATACATTCCCTACACATGAATGAGATGAGCGCTTATTCAAATCGTCGGAAAATCGCTACTACTGAACAGTCTATTCAAAAGCACACTCCTCTACACTAAATTGCAAACAGAATCGTCTTCAGTCCTCGGGTCCCATCAAGGTCACACTGCTTGGTCCAAGAAGAAAAGTTTCCAGAAATGAAACAACGTGGAAGCAGTCCCCTTTTCTTCCATATATGCTTCCCCCGAGTATCACAAGTTATACCTCAGACAATAGTTATATTCCATCGTCTATCATACAATAGTACAGCACGCAACAAAGGAAAAGTAAAAGACAGGTTTTGACATGTTCGCTTGCGGTAGTCTAGTGGTGCTCAGCGTGGCCCCGGTAGCCGACAATGTTCATCCGTCCGATCATCTCGCCCACGGTGAAGAAACCAATGACCTCCGCGGCGGTGACACCGGCCAGGGCGATCTCCTTCTTGTTGGCGTTGCGGACACGGGCGACAATCTGAGATGGGGAGACGAAGTTGGCGTTCTTGAGGGTAGCGGGGTTGCGGAAACCGTTAATCAGGGGCTGGAAGTACGACTGGAAGGTGGCCAGGTTCCTAAGAAGATGCATTAGTGGTGGAGGGGGGCTCGGGGTGTCGCCAACAGGCAGAGGCAAAATCGCTTACGGGGGGGACATGTTCTGGCCGCGGAAGATCAACTTCGAGAGCTCAATGCCGACCTTGCTGTAGTAAAGAGTAGGGGGTATCATGGCTATAAATTATTATCACGAGTGGTTAGTAACACTCGTTATACGATAAGACAGGAGGTCAAGGAGGTTGGTTCAGGAAGCCAGGAGACTCAATTGGTATCGATTGACTGGTCTCTTCCATATTCCAGCCAACAAACTGCAGAGACTGAACTTATGTAGGAGGGGGGGTCATCATCTTACAATCAACAAAGGCGATAACTTTTCCGGTTCTTCCACCAATCTTCCTCAGGGCGCTACCGGCGTTCTGAGCGGCACCCGCGATGGCGGGACCAGCGGAGGAAGTGACCTTGGAGAGACCCTCAGACGCCTTGGAGGCGGCCGATGATGCAGACTCACTAGCCTTGGAGGCAGCCTCAGAGGTGCTGGAAGCATGCCTGACAGCGGTCCTTCGAACCAGGAACTGGGATTGCCGAAGGACGGCACGGGACGCCGTAGCGGGCATCTTGAAAACCGCTGGAATGAAAAAAAGGGTTATAAAGGGAAAGGATGACTGTTGGAAGTCGTAGATGGAGGACGAAGGAGTCCAATGGCGGGTTTGTCAAGAGCCAGAACGCTAGATCGTCGCGCAACTGCAGGACCAGAATCTGAGATTTGAGGCTCGGGAAGTTCAGGGAAAACCGCTGCTGGTCACGTGAATCATTCGGCTTTGGCCGAGGGTTGGGCCAATCTCCCTCCAGAAAAAATACCTATGAAAGATTCAATGTTCCTTTTTCTTAAAAAAAAAAAAAAAAAAAAAATTTCCCTTTTTTATTCTTTTGAAAGGAAAGAAATGACACCACTACATTGATATACCTCGCCGTTTACCCTTCATAGTTGCAGCTGGTGGTGGTGACCACTTCCCGCCCAGTGCCGCCGCTTCTCCATAGTCAGTATCCCTTAAAAGGGCAATCATACTATGCTGACTAGCCTCATCCGGCAATATCATTGCCTGAGTTCAGATTTACGAGAACTTTTTTCAGGCCACTGAAAGTCAACTTTACTTTGTCGAATATAACGCAATGAAACGCCACTATGGTTCTTAATGGTATTTCTTAGTAGTTTTCGGCACGTAGTATTATCTATCATGGGTTTGCTGTAGACAACCACTGATTATATATCTGCTTTACCTACCTCCTACTTTACTTCTATATATTGCTGGCTAGGTACCTATTTTGCACGGGCAAGATTACCAACTCTCAACTAGTATTAACGAACTATATATAAACACATACATATAGAAGACCAAGCACAACAGAAGGTAGAAGACTAATACAAAGAAAGAAAAATACCAAAAAGGGGGCAATAAAAGGAACTAAAAGATGTCCTCCTAAGGAAGCTTCACACATAATTTCATTCGTCTCGTTATATTTCAAGCTAAGTACCTAAGACACCATAATAGGGAGACAAAGTCTGTTAGAGGACAATGAACAATTTATGCACTCATAGAAATTGTAGAGGGGATGCCTAACCAATGTCGTAGCTGACTACAGTATTCTGGCAATATATTGTTGTCATAAGAAGTATGGAGAATGAGACATCGTTGCCCTCTAGTCTTCTAGGGAAAGAGCACTCTTGAAGGTCACACATTAGCTCTTTGATATATGGTGACTGATACATTATCAGATGGATTTCATACTATGCTGATCCTCAAGAGGGATAAATGCTTGCCTTAGGCTATCTAACAACTCGGTCGACACTTGTGCATTTGGTCACTGTGGGCCCTGGGGCCGTTAGTTCACCATATGAGAGGCCTGGAAAATTAAGTGATAACGCAATGGTTATTGTTCATTGGATTGTCTCCACTGTATATACCTATTCTTAGGAGGTACCTAAGTTCAAATCGGACCTCCTAGCCAATATGAACTATACATACCCCTGGTCAGTCTAGCCAGGGACAGTTAGGACTTGGTAGATATCAAAACGACGGCTTAAGCTTTTTCTAGAAGCATTTAAAGTAGTTCAAAACACAGATTGCCTAGTATTCTTCCCTACCAAGTAGGCCCTTAAGTCAAATCCATATTAAGTAGAGGGGGTTGCCAGATGCCGTAGATTATCCAATGTGGTAAGATATCTACTTTAATTATCATCCATGAGAAAGTGACCCCAACACCATCCGAGTATAGATAAGGTAGGAGAAAAAGAAATGTCAAGCTTGGAAGGACAACAAGGAAAGAAGAGGTTTCTGAACATCTCAGGAAGAGTTGCAATTTGTTTCGACCTACACATTTATTCTCTTTGAATTGCTAGAATATGACTGTATATGACCATTCTGGTTTATTCATGCCTACGGAGCGACCTTGGATTAATTGTCGGTTCAACGATTCCGGATATGACTATCCTTTCCGTTGGGGCCCGGAATCTTCCTATATAGAAGACTAACTCAACAGAGTCCGGAAATCCTGGCTGATACTATGCGACTCAAGAGAATGATGATAAAGCCGCGTGCTGTAGGGTATAGGTTAGTAATGCAACCCCCAAAGGTTCGGCAAGGAATAAATCCCCGAATCATCCGGGAGGCGTGGACAAACTTCTCAGGATTCTCCACCAAAGATGAGTGCTGAACCCACCGGAGAATTGCCACTCTGGGCGAGGGGCAACTGGCTTGGGCCAACAACGATGGAGCTGTGGAGGACATTGGCGTAAGAGAAATCGGCATGTGGGTTTCGGGAATAGGGAAATGCAGTTATTATTATTATTTTCGGGGTGGAAATCCACCAACTTGGGCAAAGAAAAAAAAGGGTAACGAAAGACAACCACTTTTTTTTTAATGGTAATTAACCGAGCACGAACCTATCATTGTTCCAGTCTACTCCATCAACAAAGATATTGGAGTCAAGTGTCTTCGTGTTTCTGTACATAATTAAGTTAAATTGATGCTCTCACTTCTTATGCAGGTTAGGTGCGATAGGTATGGGATTGTTTTCCATTATAGAATTTATGTGGCTAAAAGTAGTACTCCGTAGGATTCATGATAGTTCCCACTAGTTAAGTAGGGAGAAAATATAATTAATAATAATTCTTTTTGACGGAAGATTTCCAGAAACGTTGCGGTGTGTGCCACACTCTAGCCCCTAGTAGTTCTTTTGTGCGTAACCAATTGTACATGGAAGATTTGACTCTTTCCCTGTATCTCCATCTTCCTCGGCCCAGAATGTAGTGAGCGACAGAAGAATATATCCCCGACAACATCCTAGCTGTGCCAGGTTCGATCCGGGCATATTTCTCCAGCAACTAGACAGGTAGATACCTTTTGTATCTGAGCGATCAGGACCAATTAAGTCATAATAATGATAAAATTCAAAAACTATATACAACATTGCAACAATAATAATAATAATAATTAGGAGGAGGGGCGGGAAACAATCTTCCCCCCCCACGCGGGGCATTAAAACAATAATGGGGACTTGCTGGCCGGATAAATGCGACAAACGCCACGCCTCCACAGGAAGCCCGATCCTACTATGTACAATCATATCTCCTCCCCCCTAGTAGGAACCAAATAAAAAATAATAAAAATAAAATAAATAAATAAATAATAATAATAATAATAATAATAATAATAATAATAATAATAATAATAATAATAATAATAAAATCATGATGGACCCCCTCCCCCCATTATTATAATCATTATTATTCGATCGTCATCTGTCGTGCGCAATCGGATCCCCAGCAGCTTGTCGCATTGGAGCCGTAATTTCGTTGTTACCCATTAAAAAAAAAAAGTCCTGTGGAGGGGCAACGGATGCTGCAACTATAAAGCTTTTCGATCCCTACCGTTACTGTTCGCTCATTCCATTCTCTCCGCCCCCCTTTCCCCTCACCACCTTTTCCTACGTTATACCTCCCTCCCCTAGATACTTCCTTTCAACTTGGTCGCCATGTCTAATGCCACTGTTGTCGATAAGCCTAACATTGGCGTTTATACCAATGTTGAGCATGACCTCTGGGTTGCCGAGTCGAAGCCCTCCCTCGAGGAGGTCAAGACTGGCGAGAGTCTGAAACCCGGTGAAGTGACTGTTCAGATTCGTAGCACAGGAATTTGTGGGTATGTCTTTGACCTCTCTTCCTGTACACCTGTGTTGAGTTCGTATGGGTCGACTAACGATTGGTGGTACAAAATAGATCCGACGTCCACTTTTGGCATGCTGGCTGCATTGGTCCCATGATTGTTACTGGCGATCACATCCTGGGTCACGAATCTGCCGGACAAGTGCTTGCCGTCGCCTCCGACGTTACCCACCTTAAGCCTGGCGACCGTGTCGCAATCGAGCCCAACATTATCTGCAACGCCTGCGAGCCTTGCCTGACTGGACGCTACAACGGCTGCGAAAAGGTCCTTTTCCTCTCCACACCGCCTGTTGACGGCTTGTTACGGCGCTATGTCAATCACCCCGCCACCTGGTGCCATAAGATTGGCGATATGAGCTACGAAGATGGTGCTTTGTTGGAGCCTCTCAGTGTGTCGCTGGCAGCTATTGAGCGCAGCGATCTCCGCCTCGGTGACCCGACTCTCATCACTGGTGCCGGACCCATTGGTCTGATCACTCTCCTCAGTGCTCGCGCCGCGGGTGCCACTCCGATCGTGATCACCGATATTGATGAGGGCCGGTTGGCATTCGCCAAGTCGCTGGTTCCCGATGTTCGCACCTACAAGGTCCAGACCAATTTGTCCGCTGAGGAGAATGCGAATGGTATTATCAACGTCTTCAACGACGGCAACGGCGCTGGCCCTGATGCTCTGAGACCTAAGCTGGCTCTTGAGTGCACTGGTGTCGAGAGCAGCGTCGCTTCCGCCATCTGGAGTGTCAAATTCGGTGGAAAAGTGTTCGTCATTGGTGTGGGCAAGAATGAGATGACGATCCCCTTCATGCGTCTCAGTACTCAGGAGATCGACCTCCAGTACCAATACCGCTACTGCAATACCTGGCCCCGCGCGATTCGTTTGGTACAGAACGGCATCATTGACCTGAAGAAACTTGTCACCCACCGCTACCTCCTGGAGGATGCCCTGAAGGCATTCGCGACCGCATCCGACCCCAAAACTGGCGCCATCAAGGTCCAGATTATGAGCTCGGCGGAGGACGTCAAGGCTGCTTCTGCCGGCCAGAAGATCTAGGTTCGCCGTTACTCTATAGCACATGTTTCGGGCGTTGCAAGGTGGTAGTGCACCGTTGATACCTTTTCTGTTCCTTGTTTCTTTTCTTTTCTTTTCTTTTATGACGCCTGATGTTTGTCAACCCATTTTTGATGTCCTTGGCATTTAATGTTTATGATGATTCTGCTAGAGATGCATGACCGTTCAGAACTATAGAGGTTCCGGTAGAATTTTATTTATTTCCAAAAACCTATCTCTCCTTATCCCTTCGCACCACACAGCAAGTTGTTGGGAGTTTTGACCTGCTTCTAGCTCTGGTATAATTCAAATGGTTAAAAGGACTGTACCTAGTGTAGTTTTGTAACATACTAATACATATTGGATACAACTTAATTTGGTTATTTTGACTGTCCACTGATGCTACAAGGTATCTCTTTGCGACAACATGAGTCCTTCCGCCACTTGAGGAGGAGGTAGGTACCTATGCTGGATTTTATAAACTAGTACCTACCTAAGGTACCCCACAAGCGTTTGTGATAAGATGAAGAACAAGAAGCTCCAGGGCTTATGTTTATACGAAGATATAATAATAAAATGTCTGTCTCCCAACATGTGACTTCTAAATATAGAGCGCCACGTTTGTTTGGAGTGTAGTACTCCGTAGTGCAGGGCTCTGTCATCGGCATCCGGAGATCACCAGTAACGGCATGATCGACAGGATGCTAGGAGCAGTTCGCAGTAGGCTGACTAGACTTGCAGATAAAGTTCGTAGGGAAGTGGTCCAGTGGCTAGTGCTAGATCTGGGGGATATTCTAGGTGACATACTCGGGCGTTTGTATTAAGAGATGTAAGAGAGTTCATATCTAGTATGAGTGAAGATTGATATGTACCTTCTTCCTAGCAGGATCTGCGTAAGGAATTGTGTAGTTTTAACCAGGTAGGTACCTGTTGGATACCTCCTACATAATTGTACTACTATGTACTATATGGACTAAATACCCCTGGTTACGACCTCTCATATCTGACTTGTGTTTGACAATCATTGATTCTCTCTCTTGTGAAGTGAGGCTAACCGGAAAGAGTAATCACGGAATCCTCCTCCAGATTTGGTTGGAATTATCCTTATCCTTATCCTTATCCATATCCATATCCATATCCATCCCGACCAACAATCCGAAGAAGGTTATCGCAACTTCGCATTCTATTATTCTCCATGTGTGGCGTTGTTACATCACTAATGAGTCTTCCGGATGTCATGGAACTGCAGCCTCGGTCATCCAGGCTAGATACTAAGGCTCAATATGGACACGATCTGCGCTATTGGCCTGGGATTGGACAATGGGACTGGTAGAATGCCCGATATTTGACCGACATGCGAGACCCTGAGTTTCCCCACTCGAAAACACTGTCACTAACGCCATCCTGCGATCTGACCTCATAATTATCGCTTGATCTCTCATCAAGGTCGCATACTTCCTTGCGTCGGACATGCACTAGCGGCTTGCAGTTGCAGCCGCTCCCCACCGACCCCCTGTTCAGTCTTCATCGAGCCAATGCCCACCCCAACAACAATGTCGGCCCAGACCCAATTTCCGATGACTCTCCCGCATCTATGGGGGTTAATTCACTTGATCTTGTGGAGCTCGGTCATACCATCGTACGCCACCAGATGTCCGCTTCGGTAAGGATGAATTGGAAATGCACTAAATAGTCGTTTGACCCCTCAGGGGACCGGTCAGCTCATCCTTGAGGTATAAATACGGGCTGATCGTCCCCCCGCTTATGGTGTAGATCTTCAGAACCCGCCAACTAGCTGTCCTCTATCAAGGATGTTGCGTTCGCTGTTGCTCCTTGCACCCCTCGTTGGGGCTGCGGTTATTGGATCTCGTTCCGAAAGCCAGGAGTGTCCCGGGTATAAGGCGTCGAATGTTCGCGAGAGACACAACTCGTTGACTGCCGACTTGTCCCTCGCAGGCAAGCCTTGCAATAGCTATGGCACCGATCTCAAGAACCTGAAGCTCCTTGTGGAGTATCAAACTGGTAAGAGATATATCTGTTGAATTGAACCGCACTGTGAGCTCACACCAATTTTAGATGATCGCCTCCATGTTATGATCTATGATGCCGACGAGCAGGTCTATCAGGTTCCTGAATCTGTTGTGCCACGTGTGGAGGGGGGCCATGGTGGCTCCCCCAAGCGGTCTACGCTGAAATTCGACTATGAAGAGAAACCCTTCTCTTTCAAGGTCTCGAGAGATGACGAAGTATTGTTCGACACTTCGGCATCACCTCTTGTCTTCCAGTCCCAGTATCTTAAGCTTCGCACCAAACTTCCCGAGGATCCCTATCTGTATGGTCTTGGCGAGCATACCGATGCTTTCCGCCTACCCACGGAAAACTATACACGCACTATCTGGAACCGCGATTCATACAGCGTTCCAGAGAACAGCAACCTGTACGGCGCGCATCCCGTCTACTATGACCACCGCGGGGAGTCTGGTACCCATGGAGTCTTCTTCTTGAACTCCAACGGTATGGACATCTTCATCGACAAGACTGAGGATGGCCAGCAGTATCTTGAGTACAACACTTTGGGTGGCGTCTTTGACTTCTACTTCTTTACTGGGTCTACCCCCAAAGAAACCAGCATGGAGTACTCAAAGATTGTTGGCCTTCCCGCCATGCAAAGCTATTGGGCTTTCGGTGTATGTGATTCTTCCCCAAACATAGTCGATTGACCTCAGCTGATGATTACCAGTTCCATCAATGTAGATATGGATACCGCGATGTCTACCAGGTTGCCGAAGTAGTTTACAACTACAGCGATGCAAACATTCCGCTCGAGACCATGTGGACTGATATCGACTACATGCAAGGCCGTAAGGTCTTTACTCTCGACAAGGAGAGATTTCCAATTGACAGAATGCGTGAGTTAATTGGACATCTGCATGATAACAACCAAAATTACATGGTGATGGTGGACCCCGCCGTGAGCACTAGCGGTAAGTAGGATATCCTGAAGTTTATTAGGAAGTAAAGGCATCAATTGTTCTGACAATTTACGATAGGCAACGACGCTTTTACCCGCGGCGTGGAGCAAGGGGTGTTCCTCAAGACTCAGGATGGAAGCCTCTACAAAGGTAAGTGACCATATTGAGGAATATTGGAAGAGGAATCAAATAACCTTGGGTGCAGGTGCGGTGTGGCCCGGTGAGACGGTTTATCCCGACTGGTTTCACCCCGATATCCAGGAGTACTGGGACAACGAGTTTGAAATCTTCTTTAATGCCGACAATGGTGTTGACATTGACGGCCTATGGATCGACATGAATGAGGCGGCAAACTTCTGCCCCTGGCCTTGCACTGACCCGGCGCAATACGCCCTCGAAAACGACCTACCCCCTGCCCCTCCAGCTGTCCGCCCAGGTAGTCCACGGCCGTTGCCTGGATTCCCGGAAAGCTTTCAGCCATCAAAGGGTGCAGTGAAGAGAGCTCATGGCGCCAAGGGTTCAAAGCTGGGATTGCCCGGCCGCAACCTGATTGATCCATTATACAAAATCCAGAACGCAGCTGGATCTATTAGTAACAAGACCGCTGCTACTGATCTTATTCATGCAGGGGAGGGATATGCTGAATACGATACACACAACCTGTATGGAACTAGTGAGTTTGTTCGTCGTCTAACAGGTTAAGATTTTTCTCTAACATGAGGCAGTGATGAGCTCGGCCTCTCGCGGCGCGATGCTGACTCGTCGTCCCGAGGTGAGGCCCTTGGTAATCACTCGCAGCACATTTGCAGGTGCTGGGGCACACGTTGGACACTGGTAGGTTTTATGATATTGCTTAGAATTGATCAGTATTGACGGCGAGACGCTATAGGCTGGGTGACAATCTGAGTCAGTGGGACCATTATCGAATTTCCATCCACCAAATCCTCGCCTTTGCTTCCATGTTCCAAATACCCATGGTCGGCGCTGATGTGTGCGGCTTTGGCGGCAACACTACCGAGGAGCTATGTGCACGATGGGCTGCTCTCGGAGCTTTCTACACCTTCTTCCGCAACCACAATGAGATCGGGAATATTGGTCAGGAGTTCTATGTCTGGGAGACAGTCGCTCATTCTGCCCGAAAGGCCATTGACATCCGCTACAAGCTTCTTGACTACATGTACACCGCTTTCCATCGACAGACCAAGACCGGCGAGCCGTTCCTGCAGCCCTTGTTTTATCTCTACCCCGAGGACGAGAAGACATTCGCCAACCAGGAGCAATTCTTCTACGGTGATGCTATTCTTGTCAGCCCCGTTACCGCACAGGGTAAGACCTCGGTCGACGCTTACTTCCCCGACGACATTTTCTATGATTGGTACACGGGAGCTCCGGTGCGTGGCAATGGTGAACCCAAGACCCTTGATAACATTGACATCACACATATTCCCCTCCATGTTCGTGGAGGCAACATTGTCCCTATTCGGTCTTCCAGTGCGATGACCACCACCGAGTTACGCAAGAAGAGCTTCGAATTGATCATCGCGCCGGGTCTTGATGGAACTGCCTCTGGTAGCCTTTACCTGGACGACGGGAACTCTCTGGAGCAGCATGCGACGCTCGAAGTTGAATTCGAGTATCGCCATGGCGTGCTCCGCGTGAAGGGCAAGTTTGGGCGCCATAGCAACGTCATGGTGGAAGCTGTCACCCTTTTGGGACAGGAGTCCCAGCCGCGTGTCTCTGTATCGCGATCCGGGGCCGAGTATGACGCCAGCAACAAGAAGGCGACTGTGAAGACCAGCTTTGAGCTCAGCGGTCCGACCGAGATCAAGTTGCAGTAAGAGGAAACTGCAGCTACCTGCTTCGTATATTGAATATAGGAAATAGCTCAGAAGTATAGGAATGCGAAAACATCTACTATGTTACCACTTCGTCTGGACTGTGTCTAATCATCTGTCCCAATTGTAGAATTTGGTTTAGCCTTTTCTTCGTCAGGGACGTTCCAGGGCCGAAGGAGGCACGAAAAAAGGAGCCAAGGGATAAGGTATCTCTGAAGTTTCCCCTGCGCAACTTTCGATTCAACCCAGTCTCGCCACACGAAGCTAACGTGCTGATTGACACCAAGGTTGAAGGGATTTTCTGCTTTTGCTTCCTTTCGGTCATTGACGACGGCGATCCGATTGAGCCTGATACATTCAGAACCCTCGAAGTATGTAGGCGCCTACTTAGCCACATACTCCACGATGCACCATGGAGCAAGGGATATTCACGTCCACGTACTAGGCGTACCTGCATTGATCGTCGATGTTTCATCCCTTTTGCGTACCAGTTCTTTTTCTATCGCCTCTTCCCACAATTCCCTGGAGAAATCTTCTCTCACCAGTCAAATCTCCTTCCCGACTCACGCAAACGAACTCCAGCAAAGATGAAGCTCACATCGATTCTTTTCGCCCTCGCCTCTACTACGGTGTTGGTATCGGCCGACGAATACGTCTGCGATCTGGCCAAGGACAAGTCGGGCAACCTGCAACGGCCGTACTGTTGCTCCGGAGGGTATGGGTCTAGCAAAGGGACGAATCTTTCTAAACAGGGACATGACTGTGCGTGTTGTTTATTTCTTCTTCTTCTTCTTCTTCTTCTTCTTCTTCTTCTTCTTCTTGACGACTAACTTGGAGACCATAGGTGTGGACATGACGGATAATGTGAATGGACTTGAATGCCCCAACGGCAGCAAAGTAACCTGTTGCTATGCCATTGTAAGTCTAGGAGTCCTTTTTCTATAGGTTTTGTGCTGACCGGTGTTGGGATGTTAGGGCCCGGCGAATATTTGCACCTGCCATGCCAAGTTGAAGAGTCAGGTTGATTATCTCTAAAAGAATAGAGTTTGGATGGAAAAAGGTAGTGGAATTAGTCGTACCTAACATATTACTGGGAAATATAAATGCTTCTTTCTTGTCACTGATGCCTGTCTAATATATCATCATCTTTCCAACTGTACATGAATTATGGCTTTCACTTTGCTTCCTCTGGAGGTTCTGGAGAGGCTTCTGGCGAAGACGAAGATGCGGACGAAGACGAAGAAGATACTTCTTCCGGCGATTCCTCTGGAGTATCCTGTGGTGTCTCTTCTAGGACAGGCTCTGGCGTCGACTCTGGCGTCGACTCGTCCTGATAGACCAGCGTCATCGATCTCAACATATCTTCCACTCCGAGCTGTCCAGCCTCGGCGGCCAAATCTTGCGGCGTCTGTCCCTTGTCGTCTTTGGCATTGACAACTGCTCCGTGGCCGAGCAGGAAATGGACGTCGGTCTTCAGCCCAGCTCTGGCGGCCATATGGAGCGCCGTCTGTCCGTACATGTCCTTTGCGAAGACGTCGGATCCCTTATTGACTAGCAGCCGCATGACATGGTTCTTGGGCGAAATCGCCTTGTGTAAGGCGGACCGACCGAAATCATCCTGGAGGCTGACATCTGCTCCTTTGGCGATCAAGAATTCCACCATCTTGCGACGCCCCTTCTCTGCCGCCTTGTGCAGCGGCGTCTCGCCGACGTTGTTGGTGACGTTGATATCGGTCGTGCTGTCCATCAGCAGCGCAACCAGCTTTCTATCACCCCCGGCGGCCGCCAGATGCAGAGGCGTATCCCCCAGGGTATCCTGCGCTTCGGTATCTGCACTGTTCGACAACAACACCTCGACGATCTTCTCGTGCTCATACCGCACCGCATGATGCAGCGGCGTGCTGCCTTCGTCGTCCTCCGCATCCACATCGCCCCCGGCCTGGAGCAGAAACGTCGTCAACCCAATATCCCCGTCGCGCGCCGCGAGATGCAACACCGTCTGGCCTTCACTATCCTCCACATTGACATCGGCGCCTTTCTGGAGCAGTAGTTGCAGCATCTTCATGCCGCGTTTGGTGCGATCACACATCACCAGCGCGATGAGCAATGGCCAGCCATACTCCCCGGAAGGCGAATTCATATTCGCCCCCTTCTTGACCAGATACTTGACGACATCGTAATGACCCATCCGTCCCGCCTGGTAGAACGGCGTACCATGAGGCCCCCGTTTCCCTCCTCCTTCGCCATCACTTCGACCGTCATGCGGTCGTACCTCCACATTCGCCCCATGTCGCGCCAGCACCTTCACAATCGACAGGTGCCCATTGCGCGCCGCCCACCACAACGGCGTCAACCCAGCATCATCCGGATCATCGACCTGCACTTTCCCCGACCGCAGCAATAGCGTGACCAGCTCCTCGTGGCCCCGTTCAGCCGCCCGCAGCAGCGACGACCGCCCATGTGAATCCTTAATCTCCGGGTCCGCATTGGCTCTCATCAACAGCACCGCCGACGCGGCGCTGCCCTTCTCCAGCGCCCAGAACAACGGCGTCAACCCGTCATGATCGGGAATATTCGGGTCCACGTCCGGATGCGCCAGGAGCTGCGCGACCACGCGTTCATGACATCGTTTCGCCGCATAGCACAGGGGTGTCTGGCCGCCTTTGTTGTCGCGCGCGTTCACGTCAATGCCGCCGTTGGCGAGGAGGAGCGCAAGCACTTTCTCGTGCCCTTCTTCGGCGGCCCAGGAGAGGGCGCTGCGTCCGTCCTCGTCGCGACAGTCGAAATATACCCCCGGCGTGCTGAGGAGCATTTGCACAATTGATTCGTAGCCTTTACTTGCCGCGAGGAATAGGGCGATTTCCAGTTTGCTTTTCGGGGTGTTGGGTTCCATTTTTTTTTTTTTTTTCGTTCTTTCTCTTCTCCCCTGTTATGTGTGTGCGTATATAGATGGACTTTGTCACATCCAATGGTTCACGTATACTTTCTCACTTCTTACTTAAGATTTTTTTTCTTTCTTACTAGTGTCTAGCGTGCTAGGAATGATCGTCCCTAAATCAACCGTATATGGTGGGGAGGAAAGTAAGATGGGGATTGGTTTTTTGTTTGTTTTTAGGGTTATAGGTTTGTTTGCGAAAAGAGGATGAAGAAGGAGAAGAAGAAGAAGAAAGAAAGGGAGAAACAAAAAGATAAACGGTCCAATAAATCTCAGTGACTAGTGAGTGAGTGAGTGAGTTAGTTAAAACCCTCAAGGATTTAGATTTTAGATTATTATCTAGTTTAGTTTTAGTGCGTATATATAACTATGAAGAAAAAGGGGGAACTTCCTAGAAAAAGAAAGAAAGAAAAGAAACCGAAAAAACAGGGGGGTAAACATGATATCATAACCAACCTGATCAAATCTCTTCTTTTTCTTCTTCTTCGTCTTCGTACATCTTCAGGGATGTTCGTTCAACATTCCGACTCCATCGGGCGCCACGTGTGTCTCCATCACTGGTGCGAGGGAATCCATGAGGTGATTTGGATTCCTGACTTGGCCGGTCTTGTCGCTCTCTCTCTCTCTCCGCGTGGCGTGCATCGTGAAGGGGTGTGTGTTTGGCCCCTATTCGAGTTGTTTTCTTTCAATCAATCAATCAATTCATCAATGGTGAAGGTGGGATGATGGATGGTGGTCAGGTTGGTGAGATGATCCCAACTTCGTCTGGGGAAGAACGCCACAATTGGACTTCCACGTAATTCTGGGGTGACGTGGAGAAGGGAGGAAGTTGTCGAGAATAATAATAATCAGAATAATAATACTATTAGGAATTATTTGGTTGTTTTTTTATCGGTTGAATTTCCATCTGATGGTTCTGGTGCCATTGTTGGGATTATTGGGAAATTGAAGATACGAGAAGAAAGATATGATCCATCCATCCTACACAGATAGATCAGATCAAGTAATTCAGACCTGTTCCATTCATTCTCGGGGACTGTGGAGAATTCAATTGATTCAATTAATTCCGAGAATGCGATAGATCGACTTTGTTCCCCCCCTCCCCTCCCCCCCAAACCGGAATTGTTGATATGAATCCCGTGATCATCCAAAACCCTCATTCGCGAAGTAACAACAATCGATCACTTAGGAAGTAACAACGACACGCTGGAAAATGCCGTCCCTGGAAAAGCTAATATTATACTTTCTCAATTGAATCATTTAGATTTCATTTGTTCCATTTTTTAACTGCTATCGGTTCGGGATTCTACGACCGGAACTGATGCTTTTTGACATCCCCACAGAACAGGTACATATCTCGTCGCCCTCCATATATCTTCTTCAGTTTGTTCTGCGGAGGGACCTACCAGAGAATATCTCTTGCATTAGCTTCTTTCAGCACAACCAGCACAACCCAAACCAACGACATGGCTGCCGAGTTGTACAAGATTGGCGCCTCGGGGATTCCCCTCCAGGCATCCGACTTGCCCTCGTCAACACAGGAGAAGCCATTGTCCACTAAGCCCTCCGAGGATGGCTTAAAGCAACAACAAATGCGAATTCCGGACATGTTCACATCCATCATGGCCAGCGAACCAGTTGTGAACCCCAACTACGATAGAGTGAGACGGGAGTCTGATGCGTGGATGGAAAAGTACTACGTACTTGTAATGACATACGCAGAGATCCGTCTAACAGAGCCGCAGAATCCTTGAGCGCAGCGATGATTGGGAGAAATACAAATATATAGATTCTTCCTTGATGGGAGCTATGTGGGCGCCAACCACTGACGTGGATGGCCTTCGAATTGTAGCAGACTGGATCCTTTGGGTATGGCCGACTATCTAATCACCAAGCTGAGAACATACCAATAATAAAAAAAATGCATAGACAGGTCTTTTCGATGATCGTGAGTCGATTATTCCCTCGGTGTGCAGAGACCACGGAATGCGAGGCTGACAAGAATCGTTTTTTTTTTTTTTAAAACCCCATAGAGTTTGACGACGGAGATATTGGGAAGGACCCCAAGGCAGCACAGGAAGAGACCGAAAAACTCCTGGCGATTATGGATGAGAAAAGCCCACCAGTCCGGTGGGAGGAAAACCCGGTTTGGTATGCGTTCCAGTCGGTATGGGATCGCCTGAAGAAGGTACGGTCCAGCTATTGTTTGCCAATTGAACTCTTTTATTGTGGGGGGGGGGGGATGAAAATAGTGCTGATACAGGGATAACAGCGGACTTGCAAAGGTAGGTACAGTAGCAAAAGATAATAACGCGAGATCCCGAAATCCGGGACAGTGTTGAGTGTTGATAATGCTATAGAATAGCAAGAACGATGCAATGAATTACACCAGCGGTACTTCAAAGGCTTGATTATGCAGGCGAAGGTCATGCATGACCAGCGTGAATACACTCGCGATGTGCAAGAATACATGGAAATGCGGCGGCACACGATAGGTGCATATCCAGCAATCTCAATTGTGGAGTAGGGCGATAGGATTCCTTCGTCCAATTACTTGACTAACCTAAGATCAGGTGTCTTATGGGGATCAATCTTCCAAAGGAAGTATCTGCCCATCCCTCTCTCGAGGAGTGTATGTCTGTTTCATGTGACCTCATATGGCTGTAAGATGTCGTTGGAAGCCTTTCAAACCCGGAAGCCCTAACAGGTAACAGTGCGAACGATATATGTTCATACAAGAAAGACTTGGTGAGTTGACTGTGCTGGGATCTTTGAGCACATGATCTAACCATTTCCACAGAGAATGGGTGACGACCACAATTTGATTAAGCTTCTGACAGAGCAAGGGCACTCTCTTCAAGAGGCCATGGATGAGGTAGGTGCTATAACAAACAATTGCTATAAGCGGTGGTACACTGCACTGGCAAACATGGATATTTGGGGAGAGTACATTGATCGCCAGGTGCTCGCATTTCTCGACATCTGTCGTGATGTGGCGCTGGGTAATCTTCATTGGAGGTAAGTTAACTGTGCCAGAAAATATTAGATTCAGCAGTGCCAGCGAAGAACCAATGATAACATCGGAAGTAGCTTCAAGACGAGTCGTTATCTTGGTATTGAGGGCGATAAGTTACACGACACACGAGTTTTGACTCTACCTTAGTACAAGTATAACTAAGCGATACAAAAACAGAGAAAGCCAATGGGTTGCAAGATAGTGTGGTGTTTCTTGATTTGCTTGGAGGCATGTGGTACACGTCTAGGGGTGGTCAAAATGCACTTCGAAAGGGCGGAGTTTTTGACGCCAATGGCTGCCTGAGGGACTGGCTGACTTGGCAGGGCAAAAAAAGATTTTATATGATGCCGAATAAGAATGATATCTTGCTTGTCTTTTTATTTGAATCGATTGGTTTAGTTGAAGTTGTGAGATAATTGAAATGAATGAGTCGTAATTTGGTTGCGCAAGGCTGCCTAAGACTTATGCATCAGACATAAGTATATTCACTCCCTTTCCATGCCATCCTTGTAGGTGAGGTGGAGGGGGCTGTTGGCGATTATATCTTGGAATTATCGTCCATCTGCTGAGGAAGATTAACTCCACCTTTTGCCGAGTCATCGGCAACCCACCGACTGATCACCTTGCAATACTATATCGGAATCTGACCGAGCCCTAGCTTCAGCTGTTAAAGTTCGAATTTATGTGAGCAACGCCTCCGAGCGGATCATTGCCTGAAGTTCATTGATCGTGTATCATGTCATCGTATAAAGAAAAACAATAGGTATCAACATCGTCCATCCATCATTTCCCGCGCATTGTCTCGGAACAGTCGTTCTGTCAAACCCATCTCCTCGGAACAGAGTCGTAGCATTAGTTCTGTGAAAGGAATGATATCAGACCCCGTAAATCGCGTATGGGGCCAGTCAGTCCCGTAAACGATGCGGTCAGGGGCTGCTCTAAGAAACTCGCGTGTCATGGCCTCAAGGTCTCGTAGTTCTTTATCCTTGCTGAGTCGATATGGGGCAGATGTTTTGACGTATGTGTCTCTCGCTCGAAGGAGCGAGATTAGCGACGAAAACCCATGAAGGGAGTACGGGTCGAATGATCGTGCGTTTGTCCACTCCATCGGTACAGGAAGATCGGGACTGCCGAAGTGGTCGATACAAATTTTGACACCAAGCTGTGGCACGATACTTTCAAGCATAGGCATGGTCTCCAGAGATATGTAGACTTGGATCACCCAGCCCAGGGGGCGGATGACTTCCGCATGTTGGAGCAGCGTTCGTGCTAATTCTGAGGCGCTGAGGACTTTGCCGACAGATTTAAGATTCACACGCACGCCACGCACCCCAAGGGAATGCCAATGAACCAGAGTGTTGTGAGAGACAGTGGTTGGATCGATCACGACCACCCCTCGCCCGCGAGAGGGACCGATGTGTTTAAGCGCATCGAGAAGGCATGAATTGTCGAATCCATACACGGACGGCTGGACTAGGACAATATTTTCGATCCCTAGGTAAGATTCAAAGCGTAGGGCTTCATCGAGAGTGTGTGCTGACGGCTTATATGCTGCACTGGTTGCAACAGGATATCGTTGTGGCTCAACAACGTGCATATGCGTGTCCCAGGTTTGAGGGGGAAGTTTCTGTGTTAGGAGCGAGGTGTGGAAGAATTTTTGCCTGCCATTCTTCCGCCATATTAACGGGTCTCCCAGTGCAACTCGGAGGAGTCCTTTGGTTAGGCTCGGCCTATGCTTGACGGATGTAAGCATGCTGTATTGGTAGAGCTGAAGATTTATTTACAAGGGTAGAAGAAATGGAGAATGTAAAAATTTGCAGATACCATGCGATGCAACGATTATGCAAGGGATCGCCAGTGATTTTTTTTATAAATACATACCCCGAAAGCTCCGGTGAAGCGACAATGCGATTGAAACATTGTGAGGGTTTACTCCGTATTTTTTTTTAATTTTTAATTTTTTTTTCAGGGCAATCTTGGTTGTTATTCCAATTGTGGCGAATAGCTGTAGATATAGACCAAGTACCGTGGGGGGGTTCAGACAATCAAGTGTCAGTAGAACCGAACCCTGACCCTCTGTGGGGCATTATGATCAATCGCATCTTGAGAGCGGAAGTTGTCCGGATGAATAACAACAATCAAAACCAAGAATGATGAATGGTTATGGAGATGGAAAATACTAGTTAGTCCCTGGTGACACGGGATGGATTTAAGCGAAGGTGATGAATGTGCCGAATATCCGAGGAAGATGAGGGTTATTTATCAATGGGATGAACTCCATTTTGAATAACAAGAGTAAAATGTAATCTGGTACTTGATGATGATTATGATGATGGGATATAGAGAAGGTGTGCAGTTGTTGTGTTAAGAAGAAGAAGAAGAAGAAAGAGAAAAGTACCTAAATGGATGCAACTCATAAATCCTGCTGACTACGTTATGCGCGTGTCCGCATCCCAAAGAAGAAGTGAGAAAATATCTTCATCGTCCATCGTCAGCGCATAAGGCCTTAACAGAATGAATCCCTCCCTCCATTAAATATTAATCCCCCCATTTACCCACTCTGACGTGTTTACCCCGGATTTCCCTGTAACCTTGGCATTGAGGGTATTCCTGTTGCCAATTTTATTATTACTTTTTATCAACAAAATTTGGCCCAATCCACTTCACTGTCAAATGGGCAATGGCCGCCTCGCGGTGGACCACCCATCCATATTACGCCCTAATCATTGCGATCATTGCCTGTGGAAGTATTCCAAAAGGTAAATTATCTGGCCATGCGAACGAAACCATGCATCTGACCCGTGTCACCTCTCCTTGTAGGATACGATGAAGGTGGCTTCAGCGCCAGCATCAAACTAGACTCCTTTAAGACCGACTATAACCTCGTTTCCTCTCACTGGTCGCACGATGTGACTGGCTTAGCAAACCGCAACGCCAACATCACTTCGTTTAATGTATTGGGTGCGGCATTCGGCGCCCTGGCCGCCCTTGACCTGAACGACCGACTTGGCCGTCTGCGCTCGTGGCGGTTGGCCTGTCTCGTCTGGGCATCGGGTCTGTTGGTTCAAATATTCTCCTCCGGCATATATGGCCTGTTGCTCTTTGCTAGGATATGGAGTGGCCTCGGCGCTGGGTCGCTGACGGTGGTCGCTCCTTTGTATCTATCCGAAATTGGTAGGTTGTCAGTCATTACTCGAGACCGATCAAGCCAGCTAACACAAAGACTTGTCCTACACATAGCGCCCGCCAAGACCCGGGGATTAGTGGTGAGTGTGTACATGGTAGTTTTGCTCACTGTGTTAGCCCTGGGTATGTCAAATGATCCATAAAAAAACCAACAATTCACATTTAAACCCCCCACACAAAGCCGGCGGACTGACTTCTCCTTCCTCAGGCTTCTTCATCAACTACGCAGCCAATCTGCACATGTCCCCTACCCGCACGCAATACCGTCTCGTCCAAGCAATCCCCCTCATCCCCGTCGGCCTCGCGTTCCTCACCTCCTACATTGCCCCCGAAACCCCACGATATCTCGTCTCGAAACAACGCCATGAAGAAGGACGCGCGATCCTCGCCCGCCTCCGCGGCAAAGACCCCTCCGACCCTACCATCAGTGCGGAGTTCAACACCATCGACACACAAGTCCGCACCACATCCACAGACCTCTCATCGGTAACCCACTGGCGCGCCTTCCTCGAAACCCAATCCAACCCCAACTACCGCCAGCGGTTCTGGCTCCTAATCGCCATGCAAACAATCTCACAATGGACCGGAGGCAATGGAATAACGTATTATGTTTCCAGCATCTTCGAATCTGCCGGAGTAGTTGGCACGTCGACCGCACTGATTTCGTCCGGTGCCTACGGCCTCGTCAAGCTCGTCTTCACCATGGCATTTACCTGGGGTCTGATCGATGTTCTCGGCCGACGGCGCTGCGCCCTCGCAGGACTAACCCTGCAACTGTTGGCGCATATTTATCTCGCCGTATATATGGGGCTGCGAACCTCACTGCACGAAAACCGATCCGCGTCGGATGCGGCGATCGCGTCTGTGTTCGTCTACGCCGTGGGCTGGTCCATCGGACTGTGCACGATTCCGTATCTGTACGGGACGGAGATTTTCCCGACACGCGTGCGCAACGTCAGTTATGCGATTAGCATGTCGTTACATTGGTTTTGGCAGTTTGCGGTAGTGCGTGTCACCCCGAATATGTTTGTGTCACTGCATGTGTGGGGCGCCTACTTGTTCTGGGCGATTATCTGCTTCCTGGGGCTGATTATCTTGGGCATCTGGATGCCTGAGACGAAGGGCGTGTCGATGGAGTGCATGGGTGAACTGTTTGAAGGGCCATGGTATCTGCGCTGGCGGGCGCGGGCCAAGTCTGTCGACTGTTTATCGTCATACTCGGCGCCTGATGAAGGGGTGGGGATAGATGATCCCGGTGTGGTTGCTGATTCTCAGTCGAAGGGCGATGTGAAGCGCGTGCTTGTTTAATGACTTACGTATATACTTATAATACCCTGATATGCGCGGAGCGCTGATGATTTAGTCCTTTGGGATATGTGTCGATGTCTTTTTAAACGAATCTTATGATATTACATACATACTGCCCATTATACTGCGTATATGGCTGGCCTAATGGAGTACTCTTGAGGGTACATACCTTACCTACAAATGGATTATATTTTTTCTATGTTGACATCTTTCGTTTTCTCTATATGCTTTTCAAGTTGTACAGACGTATATCTAATTCTACATTATCCAACATTACCCCAAACCCGAATTAAACGCCGGCGTCATATTCGTCGATATAGGTTCCGCGTACGAGAAAGCCTCGAACACCTCCGGGGTGATTTCGTAGGAACTATGATGATCTAATGTCATCACTGCATGCGGCATACCCCCTAAGAGGTGTGTGGGTGCCATCTGCGGGACATCTGTTTGCGCGAGCTCAAAGTCTGCCACAGGCTGAAAAGAAGCGTACCCCGATAACAACGACGTGTCGCTGACGCTTGCGGCTGAGATCGGGGGCGCACTTCCCATCGAGGAGGGATCTGAGTTATGTGGTGGGTTGTGGGTGGGCGAAACATGGCGGGAAGTAGTGTTGAGGTCCAATGGGTGTTGCGATTGTTGCTGTTGTTGGAGGCGAGATGAGGAGTTGCTCAGTCCAGAAGCTGGCTGAGATGAAGCGTGTTGCTCGGAGAGGGTGTTTGGAAGAATGATATGAAGGTCGATTTGAAGTTTCTGGGCCTCTTGGTAAATAAGGTTGAGAGCGGTGATGATCACTAGATATGATTATTAGTAATTTCAATGTGGAAGGGGCCCTGAATAATCCATACCGGGACTGGACACCTTAACTCTCTCAAGAGCAAAGATACAAAACTTCAACTTGTCGAGTGTCCCCGGGGCGGCGTACTTCAGGGCCTGAATCTCCAATAGGAAGATCGATGCAGCTGTGTACACACTGTAGGCTACCGAAAGTACAACATGACTGTCGCCGAATGTGCGACGATACAGATCGAAGAGGGATAGGATGGCTGTAGCGGAGGTCATGCATTGGACCAAGTGACTTTTGTCGTAGGATTCGCGATTTCTTTTGGAGCATAAGATGGGACGATGGAGGAGGATGTTAATGGTGTGATATAGGCAGCTGTGAGAGAAGTTGGTCAGCAACACACACAGGGTTATAAAATAAACTGGATCTGTTTCACGTACTTCAAGATGACAATGTGACCCGGGGGCGAGAACGAGGGAAGGTCGGTGGGCACAAGCGTTAAATAATCTGGCAAGTCATCCCACCACTCTTCCAAGTTCCGGGCCTGTTCTTGGACGCAGTCGTAAAATTCGGCCTCCGAGACTTGTCGGATAGGGTCATAGATGTGGATCAGGATCTGGTTGAGGATCTCGGCCAGGCCGCACATCTTCATGAAGGAAGAAGTAGAGTGAGCCTGGCTGGGTGGGTAATGAGAGCCATCTGTAAATTCCACACCATGGGGTGTCCAAATTTCGATCTCAGAAGTGTCGTCAAGTATTGTCCTCGGCGGGCTGACTCGTGAGTGCTGCATGGTTGGCGACCGACCGAAGTACAATGAAACCATTTTATCCCAGAAATAACAGCTCCAGAAAAGACGGTTCCGAATTTCAATGTCTTCGTCATTCAGCTGGGCGGAGTCCGAATATTTGCGGCTGTCGATTGAGATGCCCAAGTCCTCTAACAGACGGAAAGCCATGCCACTGTATAGCCACGCCTGCGTTCGGTTTCCGCGCCCGCATTCTTGGGCACTAAGGAGGAGTAATGTCTGGATGGTGGGGATGTCGACATGTCCTACTTTCAACGAATCATATAAGCCCGTCACGGCGCGGTGTGAGAACTCTGCGCCGCCATCGAATTGCTCAAGGATTGGACCGATTTTGGGGTCAACCTTGCACCATCGCACTGAATGGGAGAGGATCGCATTCAGTAGAGCATCCGAATAGTAGGGCCCATTGATTTTCATGTCACCTATCCGTAATCAGTATGCAGAGATGGCTCGACCTGGATTGGGCCACGAACGAGTGAATGTTGGTCGATAGACAAAGTTGAACAACGGTTGAATCCAGCACCAATGTGAATCCAGGAGGTACTGGAATGGTTCCTGGGAGATGGTTTAGATTGCATTCGGGGCCTTCTTGTAGTTTGAAAGTCAAGGTGATCTATGCTTACCGGCATGGTGGCCATCTGCTCATATGCGCGCTCCCGCCAGGCATTGTTGATCAGTCTTTCCTTCCGAGTTTCCAGCTGCATCGCAAGGTGAGAAGTGGCCGAAGCTTCGTTCAGGGCACCACTCGGAAGCTGGAACAAGCTCGTCGGGCCATGGAACGAAACCCGACCATCATGCTCAACATTCAGTCCTTCGAAGTTCCTGGCGAGATCTTGCGTTTTCTCATCCTCCTCTTTGGTGCGACCCCGAACTCGAGGACTTTTCGAGCTTGACGCTCGCGTGGAGGTGGGAGAGGCTCCCATCGGAGCGTCCACATCGGCCGATGAAGGCTGGGATCGAAGTTGCGACAAAGCATCTTCCAGTTGGGCGACGCGTGCTTCCAATTGTTTGGTGTAAGAAAGTGTTGGGGCTCTGCACAAATAGAGTGATGCGTCAGCGGGGATCGACACGCAGGATGCAGAACGGAACCAGCCAACGAGAGGACTCACAGGCTATAGATGCAGACTTCTCCGCGCGTAGAACACCGCGAACACGACGGACTAGCACCGTTGCATTTCACCTACATTTGGTGGTCAGTAGGTGAGGTGGCTAACCGTTAAGCGAAGAAGATCGATCGATCTTGAAAAAGCCTCGGAATCCACCCGAGGAAGAGGGGGGAGGAAGGAAACCCACCTTTCGCTTGCGACAAGCCTCACACGAGAAGGCGCTTTTCCGTGGTAGATTCGCCTTTAACGGTATATCCGCCATGCCAGGCAAGATGGAGGAATTCTAACCACCACGAATCCAGAGAGATGGAAGAAAATGCGGAAAGATGGTGGCCGCCATGAGATGGGGATTCTCAAAGCAGCACGCAAGCAGGGAGGGGGAAGCGGAAAGAAAAGGAGAGAGAAGAATGCACGAAGGAGAAAACAACCAACGGCCAAAGCTAGACGGAGGAGGAGAGTGGAGAGTGGGGGGGGGGAATACTCTGTACTAACTAGTACGTAGTAGTTATGGTAGTAGTGGTAAACTAGTCCTTGCAGAATGACGATTCAGTGTCGGGCGAGATCATCTAGAAATGGTTCCGGCAAGTTAGACGAAAGAACCAACCGGTGGCGATTACCGAACCAAGTAAAAGCCCCATCGACGTTGTGCGATGGACGAACCGGAAACGCAGCCAGCGAGAATAAGCTTAAAGCGCAGTCACGCGGTGGATCCCAGCCCTAACCGACTTGAGAGTACTATATATTAATTCCCCCGGCGTTATTCCGGCATTACCCCATCCTGGATAGCTGCTGCGAACAAGATATTTATACAATATATGGTGTCTTTATTCATAGATACTCCCGCTCCATCGCCGTCAGCAGTCCATGTACTTGATCCAGTTCCACCGCAATCGCCCGTGGTTTCTGCAGTACCTTCCCCCCCCCCAATCGATCGACCATCAGCTGTTCCAACTTCTTCAGGTTGCCCTCAGGCTTACTCTGCATCTGGCCCGTAATATCCATGGTGATGCGCGATTCGGCGACGTCCTTGGGCCCGAGGACAAAGATAACGTTATACTTCATTTCCTTGGCACGTTGGATCTTTTTCCCGAGCGTTTGACCACTTGTATCAACGTCGATCAGAAAAGTGGAGTCGACGGAAGACAAGGGTGTTGGAGTAACCCCCTGATTTTGACTCGGCTGAAGCGCGCCGAATCCTGAGATCTTTGCCGCAGCCTGGTGGGCTTGGTCGACAACCGCCTCATCCTGGTTCACCGTCAAGATGATGCCTTGCCGGGGAGACAGCCAGAATGGCCAGCGACCACCATACTGCTCGATGAGCAAGGCAAGAAATCGTTCAATAGACCCAAAGTTGGCCCGATGAACCAGCACTGGAGTCGCTCTTCCGGGCGTTGTCGGGTTGTAGTCTTCTTCTCCTTCGGCAACCTGATACTCCAGTCCGAATCGCTGCGGTAGGTTCATATCCAACTGGATCGTGGACAATTGATGGTATTTTCCCGTTTGATCCTGCAGCTGAATATCAATCTTGGGTCCATAAAACGCTCCGTCGCCCTCGTTCATGGCCCATTCTCTCCCGGTGCTATCCAGCGCTTCCCGTAATTGAGCCTCCGCACTATCCCACAGCTCTAAACTGCCAATGAAATCCTTCTCCGGTCGCGTAGAAAGTACCAACCTATACGGCCCTAGCCCAAAGGTCGTCATAACCATATTAACAAATCCCAGGGCCGACGCAATTTCCCCTTTAATCTGTTGCGGGCGACAGAAGATATGGCCATCGTCTTGGTGGAAGCGACGCACTCGTGTGAGCCCGCTTAAAGACCCGGAGACTTCATTTCGATGCAGAGGGCTGAAGTCGGCGTATCGAATGGGTAATTCACGGTAGGAATGGTTCTGCGACTTGAAGAGCAGGCAATGGCCTGGGCAATTCATTGGCTTGAGCCCATACGATTCGTCTTCCCCTGCTTCTCCATCCGTTTCACCCATAGCACCGCGGCCCCGTACCTCATACATGTCATCCTTGTAATTTTGCCAGTGTCCCGAGACCTCCCAAAGCGAACGCTTGTAAATGGTTGGTGTCAGGACTTCACGAAACCCATACTGAAGATATTGCGTACGAAGGAACGTGATGAGCTTGTTGATGACATGGGTGCCATTGGGGAGAAATAGCGGCGACCCCGGACTGTAGATGGATGTTGTGAAGAGATCCTGGGCTGTTCCTAGAGCTCGATAATCGGCGGCGGGGGAGGAGGAAGAGGAGGAGGGAGAAGAAGCCGGATGTTCAGACTGCGGATTGGAACAGGAACAGGGACGGAACGCTGTTGATGAAAGCCATTGTTGTCGCGGCCGCGAAGGGAGGGAGATCCGATAGGAGGGAGGCGATCGGGGGAGAGAGGATGGGCTAAAACGAAGAGGAAATAGGCGGCGCATGGTGTTCGTGTGCGAATAAGCCTACCTACTGTCTTTCATCGGCTGGAAAGAAATCCAAGTCGATGTCCCGTGACGGTCGATCGGTCCGATCGGGCTTAACGTTCCCGTGATTGTCCCCCCACTTTCTTCATAGTCAAGTCAAACAAGAACTACAAGAACAACAACAACAACAGGTACAATGTCGACTACCTCTCCTCGTCCTCGAGAACGCTCCGTGTTGGGTGACTCCTGGGTTGTCGCATCGTCGCGTTCTCCACAGCAAGGAAACCAAGGAAACCAGGCCCATCATGATCCTTTCCTCGACGCGCAAACCCCTACCCGGAAGCCACCCAAACGCCGCAAAAGCAACGATGCCTCCGACTCCTCTATGTCGGGACCCGAACTAATTATGCCCTCCATCTACGAGGCGCCAATATCCGAAGCGTCCTGGATTGCACCAGCAATACGGTCAAACCCACCACAACAATCCAGTCCGTCGCTGAAACGGCGACATAAACCCGGCGCAGGGCAAGACTCCTCGCGGCCAAGAAAACCAGCGGTAGATTCCAAGGTCCCAAAAGAGCGCACGCGAAAATCACAGGCTAGTGCATCCATCTCGCTCTCCAGGACTCTGGGAAAGAGTATTCGCGTCGTGATCAACTTGCTCCTCTTCGCGGTGATTGCGCATCTTCTCGTACTCCCCGAGATTATCCAGCAGTATCAGACGCTGTGCTCCATACAAGCTCTGTCAGCGGTGTACCCAGCCAGCTGTATCCCACCATTTCCCCTACCTTACAGAGCCATCCATCATAAACCCCGACCCCGCTCGGGCTATGAGACCGTCACCTCGTCCCAAACACGATTAGAGTCGCTCCTCAACGCGACTCTGCACGAACTAACCCCACTCACCAGCACCCTAAAACGGAGCGAATCACACCTACACACTCTTCAATCTGACCTCAAAAAAGTGTATCCAGGCCCAAAGCACGAGCTCGACCTTGAATTCAACGGCTGCTGGCAAGCGATTCGCGCCACGGCAAAGAAGTTCGAGTCGCTGCGCGCGGACATCCGCTCTGCCGTAGACAACCTCGTAGTAACGGCGGATGGGAGCGTGGAACACGCGGTGCGGTCAGTTGCGAACGACGCGCGACTCTCGACCCAGATTTTCCGACGCGAACAATATCTGGAGCAGCTGACGGCGCGCATGCAGTCCAAGGCCGACGAGCTAGCCGCCGACCTAGCTACGCTAGACGACCACCTCGATTCCATCGCGACGGTGCTCGATCGGGAAGCCAAACATATTTCGGGGTTTTCCTGGCCAGGCACATCATCTCCCGTGCAACAGGCTCACAACCACAACAAATTATGGAGCCTGATGGATAAATTTCGCGCCGCGAAAGTTCCCAAGAGAGGGTCCCCTCCGCTGGACGAATCGACTGCTGCAAAGGCGCTGCCATTATTAAAGGCCTTTCGCGACATCGCTGGCCTGCATCGCCCAGTCTCGCATGCCGTGCAAACCTTATCTAACGGACTGCAGAGTCTGCAAAAGAAAAAGGAAAAATAGCACAATACTACCTCTCTCATGATAATGATCGTTGATTGAATACATGGACTGCATTAGATTTATCGTATGAAGGGGAGTTTCGGCCTGCGGATGCGCTGGCGTTGTCTGCCTAGTAATTTTTTTAACAATTTGGAAACCATCACAAAGCAAGCGAAATGAACTCATATCGGCGAAATTTTTGTTAGTATTATTATTATTACATGAGCTAACATGCTCACCAACTAGTCCTCCATTGTTGGTTCCCAATTCATCTACTGCGAGAGTAAATGACCAACGAAATCCTTTTTTCTCACAGCATCCAACCAATCCAACCTGGGCGATAAAAGCCCATGTTTATGTCTGTATGTACTTTCGGAATATGCAAGCCAAAAAAAAGAAGCAAATCACAAGAATAACGATACATCGAAACCCGGAGAGGGACAGAAGTCACTCCGGCCCGCCGAGGAAAAGAGATAGCACAAGAAAATAAAAGTATAGGAAATGGAAGAAAAAAAGAAAGAAACAAAAAAAAAAAAACAAACTCGAGGATATTTAAAACTCAATTCAAAACCATTAATCATGACGCAGATGCTCGCTTAAAGCTGGAACATTGCGGCAATGAAGCCCAATGCAGTCATCAGACCCATGGAGGAACCAGAAAGCGAAGACGCAGCGCCATCGAACAAACTGGGCGAGGCGCTGGGAGCGCCCGCGGAGCTAGATGGAGAGCCACCAGCAGTCGTCGAGCCACCGGCACCACTGCTCCCAGTCTCAGATGCACCACCGGTAGGCGACGAGGCCTCGGTCTGTGTGGCAGAGGCGGAAGTGGTCATGCCAGTACGAGTGGGAGAAGACTCTGAGGTGGAGGTGGCAGGCTCTTCGGTAGAAGACTCAGTGGTGGCTTTGGTAGAGCTGCTAGAAGAAGAGGACGAAGAGGACGAAGAAGTGGTGCTAGTGGTACTCTCCGAAGAAGAAGAGGAGGACACGAAGACGCCCCCACCGCTGGTCTTAATGCTCTGGTAGGATCCGCTGTTGTCGGAGTAGGTGTAGGACTCGGCAGGAGTGCGGTTCTCAATGTGCACGGACTTCACGAACATGGTGAAAGGAGAAGCATTATAGTCAGTCTTACCACCGGCCCACTCGATAGTGCCCGGAGCGTTGTCGGAATCACCACCGGCCCAGATTCCAAGTCTCAGGCGCATTGGAGTCTGAGGGAAGCGAGAGCCGCCCTGTGCATCGGCAAACGCAAGGGTGCGAACGACGGCACCGTCAATCAGCCATTGGATCCGATCCTTAGTCCAGTCGACAGCGTACGTGTGGAACACGTCATGAGGAGTAGCCACAGGCTGATAGGTACCACGGTCATAAGACGAGGTGTCGCCCTTTCCGAAATAGTTGGTCTGGATCTGGGTGTTGTCACCACCAAGAGCTTCCTGTGATCGAAGTTGCGTTAGTAACGGACATTTCAATCCAAAAAAAAAAAAAAAAGGATGAAAGAGGATGGAAATGGGTGAAGTAGAATACATACCCAGTCAACTTCGTCAAGGACATCAGACTCCAGAACAATACTGCTCACGATACCTACACCGGGCGCAGATTTCATCACCACCTCGGCTCTGCCGAACAGGAAATAGAAATCCGTGTCAATGGTAGGGGCGTCACCCTTCTTGTTGATGGTGAACTCGGCGCCGTTGGGGCCAGTCGTAACCTTTCCAGAAGTGGTCGTCCATCCACCCAGAGCACCATTACCAGTCGTGAAGTCGGAGGTGAAACTCGACGTAGACAGGCCCTTGTTGGGAGGGCAACTTTCTGATACGGTTATTAGTAAGTCGCAGGATTATGCATAGAGCATGTGAGCAAACGTACTCTCGAGAGGGTTGCACTTAGAGTAAGTCTGCGCAGTGCAGAGAGGGAGCACGGCAGCAAGAGCCGCAGTAGCGTACTTGAAATACATGATGATGAAAGAGGGTCTTCGCGATCGACAGATGGGTATCGCTCTAGCAAGAACTAAGAGAATGCACTCTCAGGGTTCCCTTCGAAAGAAAAACGACAGAAGGTAGACAAGGAGGATGCAGGCCTGGTCCGTTAGAGAATGATGACGGAGTGAAGGGAAGCAGAAGAATAAATAAAGATAACGAGTGAGCGTAATTACGCAATAATGACCCTGTTGCTAAGGAAATTGGGAGGAAAGAGGAGAGGAAAGTAAATCAGCGAAAGATGGCGGCGCAATGAACGATTATTATATATTATCGCAAATAGATTAAACCGATACTCCCCTGAGAGCCAAAATCCCGCCCCCCAAGGCTAGGATGGAGCCGAAGGAGGTCTCATTATTGGAGGCGCAGCCTTTGCTGAGAGGCTGGCGATGCGTCAGACAATGTGATTGAAGGATTTGGAAGCGGAAAGGATAAGAGAGCAACCCCGATCTTGGTGGAACCTCATATGGAGCCTCGTCGCATGAATTGGCCACTCTGATAGGCGCCACTGGTCCACACTGTCCACGACCTGCTCCACTCAAGCGACTGCAGTGTTGTCCAGGAGGATCGTTTTGTCTCTTCCCTGGGGAAAGAGACTCACACTCACAGCAAGTGGAAAAACTAAAAGCTTGTGCCACGGCGCCTTTACCCCTTAGCGTTCGCTTCCTCCGAGTTTTACAACCGGGGCTCAGCGTTAGTCTCGTCCAAGGTTGCATTGACACGAACCATGCCATCTCGCTTAAATTTCTTCCCTTTCTTTCCCTTTTTTTTTTAGGGGAAAGAAAAAAACAAAATCCTCCGTGTCATAGCCTAGTGCAGGAACCATCGGTCTTGGGGCCAAGCGGGCCAAGCAGGACAGGCGCTAAGGGGGTCAATTACAAAGGGAGAAAGAAAGGTCAGGTAGCACTTTTTCGTTGCCACTTCCTGCCGTCTGTCGAGTCATCCTTCGATTAGTGTCAGTTGATTGAGCAACCATCGGCCAGCGGGAGGAGGGACGATCTGCTGATCATGTCAGGGAGTTGTCAAGAAGACCGACATGCGAAACACGGGGTGTCGTGGGTCCGTCTCCTGTCGGAGAACAAAGAAGAAACATCTCGTAATCTCTATCGAATGAATTGACGGATCCAAGTCAGCCGAGGCGCCATTGTGTAATCCATGGGGGTCCTAGATTGATCCAAGGATAAGCCCATTAGGCTGCCAACCCAAGTGGGAAAAACAGATGAAAGGGAAAGAGGAAGTTAATTCATGGCCCTAGCGTCAGTTCGTCAAAGTGAGACCCAGTGGCTGGTCAGCTCATATCCACCCAAGGCTGTTGATACTCCAGCCTCCCCACTATTATCATGGCCATTATTGTTGTTCCATTTTATCATGGAGGGGAAAACTACCGAACCAGAGTTGGTCTTGTGAATGGATCATTAACATGAGAATGCCGTGGTTGAGTTTTTTCCTTTCTTTCTTCTCTTTCTTTCTTTCTTGGTCTATAGAGATAAAAATAAAACACAGGCGAATGCCGAGTTGGTCAGGATGATAATAATAGAACAGGGCGATGAATACATGTCATGTGGCCTCGGAAACTGAGACCCTCGTTAAAAATTGCCAGCGCGTGAAAGTCCGAGGGCGACAAAGAGTCTTGTCATCCTCAAGGTCCGAGCGGAAGAAAGTACCTCCGCCACGTTTCTTGTAGTTCCGGCACCCACGTGCACCACCTGACTCGACCTCAACAAACAAACAAACAAACAAACAGACAGAACCAAGCTCACCGCCTTAGATGAGTCAGCTGCCCCGCAACTTCTTGCTGGAATAAGATCACATCCCCAACAATTAGTTATGATTTGATGGATGGATCATGTTGGGTGATCATCACCGACCGCCACGTTGTTGAATTGGATGATTTCCCCTCCCCACCTTCCTTTCCTTTCCCCCTCCCATTAATACCTTCATCTCCCTTCCTTCTTTTCCCCCTGTGTTCTCTGCAATAAACAACACCGCCCTCCGAAATATGGGCCACAGATCCTCAAAGTCGTCTTCGCGCACTAGTCTTGTTCGCTCGTCCTCGATCCCCGACCCAACGATGGACCGCAAGGTGTACATTCCGCTTTGCTTCTGCCTGATTTCCTTCGCGGTCATGGTCTACCTCAACTGATTCCGGCAACAACAATCTCATCCATGCCTCTATTCACTACTTACTCCCCGAGCCGAAGCAACAAAAGAAACTCCGATCCGTGTCGAGTCCCGAGGTGGACATTCCTCCCTATACATCTCCAGCAACGACACACTTACACTAGTGGGTGAGACAGGGCGGTCAACTTCACCGCCCCACTCATCCCTCAACCCCGAATTCAACCTCTTCATCTTAAAAACCCCTTCGAAAAGGAGAATCAACCCCTTGAGTGGTTTCACCATCGACGTCATTTCTCAACTACATGTTCGACCCTGGGACCACCCAAGAGGCCCCTATCCGCGAGATTACTAGGCCTCCATGCAGCGATGATCGTCATCGTGGGAACCACCATTATCGACCCTAACACAAGGACGACAACAACCCGCGCAGTCGAAGAGAAAAACTCTTCGGTGCAAACACACTTGCCTATAAGAAACCATCAAACACAACGATCATCATCCTAGTGGTATCTAGTATGGTCGGAGCCCCTTTGTTTCCTTTTTTCTTTTTAGTTATGACATGATCTGTCTGCAGCTAGGACTAGCTGCTTGATCGAGGATGACCCCTCTTGAGATCCACCCGCCCATTATCCTTCAATATGCCAACATGGTAGCACAGTCTCTTATGTTCTATTTCATTTTCATCTTTCCCACATGCATCAACGCCACCAGCGTCACTCACTCGCTCTTTGTCTTTCCATTCTTGTCTATTTCCGTTTTTATCATACCATATACCCCACATAACATGCAATCCCGCGACTTGTCTACTTGCTGTTTTGGTGAATTCAACAAGCTGGACTATTGGCACCTTAACGACTTTATATATCAATTCAATCACATCAGATCATAACTTGGACATCATCATAGTACTTCAATCAAATGTTCCCCCCAGCCCATCTGTACAAGACATGTAAACCACCAAACGAACCGACTTTCTCGAATAGCAACGCCTGTACTATCTGGAGGGCCAAGCCAACACATACCAAGCGTAGATAGCATTCTCGGGTTGTATCTCCATGGACCCTCCGTCTGTCGATGTAACTATTCCCCACTCGAATGATAAGTTAATCTATCCAAACCTTAGTTCCTGGTGGTTGTTGCCCGAGTGACCCTGCGCGCAATCTTGTCCTCCCAGCCACGCAGATCGGCCAGGATATCAGGGGGGGGGGTTGCGTAACCTTGGTGATGACATCCAAGGATCAGTAGGGAAGACATCCCCGCACTAGACAAGGACATACCCCGGCCATGGACTGCTTTGCGGCAGTGTAATATCTCCAGGACCAGGGGAGAGAGACCGGAATGAAATACTACTAGGCAGACAAATAGACGCAACCGTCGGTATGCTTAGAGTCATACCATATTAGCTATGCAGGTAGGTGGGTATCTGGTAGAGTAGTTTTAAATGCAGATGTTCGATTGGTTGGGCACAAATCTAAGTCTTAATGAATCATTAGATCTTTATTAATTCCCACTTCCTTGCTTGGAGATCTTGTCGAGGTCTTTCATTCAGTATTTTCACATAAACAGATGATCACGAAATGGGAATCGTGTTGACTGATAACATCACTCGCCATACATAGAGAGGATAGAAACGGAGAGTGATGAACAAGTGTCTCTATATCTTCAACCTCGATATACATGTCTATTTATTTCGCTGAAATGCCTGAAGATCACTCCCTCCAAAACACAAGGTTCTATCTAGCTCCATGACCCAGCCATTAGACTGATTTAGTTTTTCAAAAGGCAACACGCTGTTCGCCACGAAACAAAGAAAGAAACTAAGAAAAAAGGAGCCCGCACACCGTGCCTTATACTCATGATACATTGAAATACATAGATATCGAACTAACAGCGTCAATGGAAGAGCTGATGGGGATGGGGAAGGAGAAAAAAAGAAAAGGAAAAGGAAAATCGTGACGAAGCAGCCGTTGCACTGTGGTAGGGTCCAAGAATGAAGCGCAAAATTTGACTGTAGATGCTTATATATGGTGTGCTAATATACCCTCAATACTGTAATGTTATGGTAGAAGGATTATCCAGCAAGGGGCTTCCAGGCACGGCATCCAAGGGAGCAGCATGAAGAGCAGGCTTATCGGCTTCGTGCAGAAGTCCACGCTCGCGGCGGTCCAACATATCCCTGACCCAACCTGCAACTTCTTTATCTTCGGTGGAGGAAGACACGCAAGTCTCTTCGGTCGTATTGTCCCCATCGGCGGTAGGTGGCTGCATAAGGGGAGCAAGCCAGGGATGTCTTAAAAGTGTAGTATACGACGGGCGTTTGTTTGGGGTCTTGTCCAAACAGGCGCGAACAAAAGCATGGGCTTCGTCAGAATATCCGGAATCTGGAAGTGTAGGCGGATCTCCATGAACGATGGCCTATAAAGAGCATGTTAATTACGTCGGTAGAACTGGAAATGCGTTAGATGTCACACTTACATGTAATTGGCTGAAGATGTTGTTGAAAGTTTCTGGTGGGTAGGGATATCGACCGATGGCGCATTCAATGATGGTCAACCCTAAGCTCCAGACATCGCTCTGGACACTGTATGTGCCCCCACCACTTGCTCCAGACTGCTGTACCCCGCCCCCAGCTATACGCTCAGGGGCCATGTAGCTCTGGCATCCGATATTCGTCTTTGCAATACTGGCAACCAAATTACCGCTGACCCCAAAATCGCAAATCTTGACTTGCCCACGTGTATTGATGAGGATGTTCGTGGGTTTGACGTCCCGATGGATAATGTTATGGTCCTCCTTGAGAGTGCGTAAACCCATAACGGTCGACAGTGCCACCTTGCGAAGGATGTTCTCTGGGACCCCTTCCTTATAGATCTTATCAATTGATCCCCCGTCCATGTACTCAACGCAGATGTAAACAGCGCCTTCTTGGAAAAAGGCACCATAAAAATCGATAATAAATGGCGAGACACAGCGATGGAGGATTTCCAGCTCCATAAGGATTTGAGCGAATTTATTTTCATCCAGCTCAAGGCGAATCTCTTTCATCGCCATGGTGATACCAGAAAGATCGTCTTTGGATCGATCTAGCTCCGTATCCTCCGGACCTGAGGGACGGCTGATAATGCCACTCAACCCCATCCCTGGTTTTCGCATATGTGGCCGGCTGTGACGAACTTTATAAACCGTCCCATAATTGCCCTTCCCTAGTTCATCCAAGCGATCCACCTCATCTAGCGAAATGTTGAAGCTGTGTCCCGATGAAAACTCAATACCACCACCGTGGAGGATAGCTTTATTTTTGAAATTTAACGTTCCTGTTTTTGTGTCGATGAATTCAGAATATTTCGAAAAAGCGGTTTCGTTCGGCCCATCTACACCATTTGTCGAAGATTGGCCCCCTGGTGTACCATTGGATCCGGTTGCATCAGAAAGCTTGAGTCCTGGCTTCATCCGTTTGGCAGCCAGTCCCCCTGGCCGCATAGGATTTGGACTGGGTGCCTTCCCTGGCACCCCTGGCACATTAGGTGATGAAACCCAGTTCTTCGTCCCCGGACGCGCTGCTGGAGGCAGGCGTCCAGCGAGGGCACCAGCTAAGGACCCATTGACGGACGGAGATTGTGGACCCGAGCTTGAGGTGACTGGCACAGAGCCAGCGGCTTGAGGTGTTTTCGGAACTGTCCCCGTAGAGGCAGCATGGGGTAAGGAAGGAGGAGCACCCTGCCGAGAAAGAGAGAAAGCCTTCATTTTTGCCAATATATCCTGGTTCAAGCCGCCCTGGGCAGCACTGCTCATAGATGCATGCGGGCGCTGGGGAGTGCCCGTCCCATGTCGTGCAGCATTGATTTGGCCTAGGTGGGTTGACGAAGCAGTAATTCCCGTGGCTTGGTCACGGGTTGGGCGGAGAGATGGCACGGTTGTGATGGAGGGGGAGAGGTCGTCGTCGGTAGTATCGGACTTGTTATCTAAGTCTGATTGTAAAGGGGAGAGCTCTGCAACAGAATCTCTCTCGAAAGACATTCTCGACCAGAGAGCGATCGGCTCGAAGATGCAGGACAGATGCGAAACGAGAAGGGAGAGGGACAAAGATGACGGAGTCGTCAAAAACCGGATCGGACCGAGATAACAGCAGACGGTCGCAAAATGCTCAAATCCCCAAGGGACGAGTTAAACTATGACGGCAGAGACAAGTAGAAGAAATTTGGAAAGATATCCAGGGTAAACAAACTACCCAAGTAAAGACGAGAATTTCTTCGACGCGGGGAGGGGGGATTTGGGGGCAGGACGGACTCAAGCCATTACCAGGCAAGCGATCGCGATGCGGCGGGGGGAATGGAGGGCGGGGAAAAGGAAAGACCTTGCGACCAAGGAAAAGGTGGGGGGGAGGGGGGTAGAAAAGAGACGGAGGGGGAGATTAAATAATTGAAACTAGACCATTCGCGATATATCAGCAAAGACGAGAAATGGAGGGGGGGAGGGTGAGAAAAGAAGGAGAGATAAAAGAGAAGGAGGAAGATGGAGAGTGAGTGAGTTGAGTGGGGGAGGCAAAACTACGGCCGGGACGGCAGCAACGGAAGTATATACATTATTAAGGTACCTACTCTCTAGGGGTCGTAATTTAGTATTGATATTAGTATATGATAATAATCAGACTAATTATTATTACTATTATTGGTCTTTTTTTTTTTTTTAATAGAATGTTTATGTATATATTTTATATTGCTAATTTAAAATAAATTAAACCAACATATAGCCATCCAAGGACGACGACGACGACACTCAAAATCAAGGATATTCCCTTCTTAGCGGAAGCAGAGCCAGCCAATCATGAACCCTCCCTCTCTTCAAACCCTTTGGGTAAGGTAACTAAAATGTTATACCTTAGGTAACCACCTAACTTAAGCTGGTTAAGTGTTAGGTAGGGTAGGTAGGGATGTAGATATTCAGGCTAGATGCACATCAACTATGAGGTAGTACTTATCATAGGGGAGGTTAGAAAGGTATAGGTAGGGTATATTCCAAAAAAAAAAAAAAAAGAAATGATCAACATGAAAACCGCTGTGGCAAAACACCTTATTCAGTCCTCGATCAAAAACCTTTCGCTCTTTAGGAGGTTAACTACAGATACATGGGGGGTTATAATAATGATGTCTGCCTGATGACGATAATCCCCAGAATTTTGCCACTGATGTCGATCAATCAAGATTTGATTCTCTGATAGCAAGCAACAAGCAAGGTATGTCCCGTAGATGTATAGTACTTTTGATTTTTTTTTTTTTTTTTTGGATTTTTCAAATGTGTCGCCACCGTTTGGAGAGAATATCAGTACCATATGTTTTGATCTGTTTGTAACGGTTCGACATCACCATCGTAGGAAAAGGGATGGAGTATAATTAATTCTTGAAATTCTCTCTCTCTCTCTCTCTCTCTCTCTCTCTCTTTTTGAAAATCAAACATAAAATTTTTTTCAATAATTAGTTGTTATATGTAGGGACCTAATTCCTTTCTCTTTTTTTTTTTTTTTTTTGTTTGAATTCCCCGTCAAATACAAGGTATACCTTTCTACTACTTATCTAGTTACTCGTAGGAGGCCGGGAATAAATAAGCTATCTGTGAAGCTGTTGTTCGAAGTACTTGCCCATAATTCTTTGTACTGGGAAGTACATGTCCTTGGCGGGAACTCGGCAGCCACGGGATCGACCGCGAGGGAGCCTATCAGTGGCGGCAGCTGCAGCATCTGCGCAAGTTCCTGAATTGGTTGATCCACTCCCATCACCTCAACTTGCTTGAGATAACGAAATAACCTTGAACACTGCCACCTTAGGCAGTGGCGCCTCACCATTCTTTCACTGGTTTCCTTTTTCTCTTTCCCCCTTCCTCTTCTTCCCCAATATTCTTACCTGTCATACCTCACCATCTTCCTCCCATTGCGGTGCCTTTTCTACCTGATCCCCTTCATCTCCCGGTCGCATCCCTACGTTCTCCTACTTCCTCGCCTCTTACTTCACCCAACCTAAAAGTAATCGACCTCCTACGTCACTTGTCCACTTCGCCTTCTTATCACAACCCCCCCCTTCAATCGCCTCCTTCACCCTTTCTGTGGGGTTTTGTCGTATGGCCATTTTTATATCCCCCCAATCCTTTCAACAAAATGCCCGTGCCTTGGTCCCTCGTCAGCTTATGACCCAGTCTCCATTGGACGGATCCTCCCAAGTCCTGCAAAATGGAGCCCATCCGAGTCACCCAGCCTTCTTCCACCTCGTGCTTCTCGTCTTTGAAGCGGTCTTGGAGGTAGTCTGTGTCAGTTTACCGGGATATATCGCCGCCAGACAAGGCATGTTTGACGCTGAGGCTCAAAAGTTGGTGGCCAATCTGAATGTGATGTTGTTTACGCCATGTCTAAGTATGTGTCAATCCCCGACTCCATTGTTTACACGATCATCACCTTAACCCATTTCCTCTTTTCCAGTCTTCACCAAATTAGGTTCTCAGCTCACGGCTGAGAAGCTCACGGATTTAGCCATTATTCCTTTGATTTTCATCGTCCAAACTTTCGTCTCCTACATGTGTGCATTCATCATCTCACGATGCTTCCAATTGAAAAAGCGTGCAGCAAATTTTGTGACAGCCATGGCAGTGAGTACAGGAGGAATAAAAGACCCGAGTGGGAAATAAAAAATTTTCGCTGATTGCGGACATCCTAGGTCTTCGGGAATTCAAACTCTCTTCCCATATCCCTTGTCATGTCCCTTTCCCAAACCCTGAAAGGACTGCACTGGGACCGTGTCCCCAATGATAATGATGATGAAGTGGCTGCACGGGGAATCCTTTACCTTTTGATATTCCAGCAACTTGGCCAACTTGTGCGCTGGAGCTGGGGCTATCACGTACTTCTTGCCCCCCGGGACCGGTACCTAGAGGAAGGAGAACAAGACACATTGACGACTGGGTATGGCCAGGAGCGATACACCGACAACCCTGACCAAACGGAACCAGACGAACCGTTAATCGGAACTAGAATCTCCGATGATCTTTCGCAAGATGATTCGCATCAGGAGTCTGACGAATTCGCTTCGGGTGATCAAACACCCGTTACGGCGCGCACGTACTCCTATACAAAGCTGTATCCATACGACGGACCGGAAGGCGATCATGACCATGTTCCTGGACTTGCTCCCCCGCCCCGCGGACCATTCCTACCCAGACAGAGCTCTCAAGGCGATATTCTGTACTTTCCTAATGTTGAAGCCCCCGCTCTTGAATCCCTTCCCGATGGAGGATTCATTTTCCGGTCTAAGCGGTCTGTACGCCGCCTCGGAATTCGTATCTCAAAGGGCTGGGAGAAGCAGACGGGGGCGCTCTTTCAAGCACTTCCTACAGGCACCCAGAAAACGCTCTCGTTGATGTCGGGGGCTATTTCCAAATTCCTTCGTGGTGCCTGGGCCTTCATGAACCCTCCTCTGTGGGCGATGTTGGTGTCTATCGTGGTCGCATCGGTCCCCGCCCTGCAACGGCTATTTTTCTCCGAAGGTACATTTGTGAACTATTCCGTGACCCGAGCCATCGGCCAAAACGGCCAAGTTGCTGTCCCATTGATCCTTGTTGTGTTGGGAGCGAATCTAGAGCGCAATACCTTACCGGAAGAGGCCTCCCAGGATATGGAACATCCGAAAGAGGAGAGGAAGCTTATCATCGCCTCGTTGGTGGCCCGTATGCTTCTCCCCACTTTGATCATGGCTCCGCTACTAGCTCTCCTGGCGAAATATGTCCCGATTAGTATTCTTGATGACCCGATATTCATTATCGTCTGTTTTCTGCTTACTGGCGCCCCATCTGCGCTGCAGTTGGCGCAGATCTGCCAGATCAACAACGTCTATGTTGGCGCCATGTCGAAGCTTCTTTTCCAAAGCTACGTCGTTTGGTAAGGGGTTCCCGTTCCCTCCCGGCCCTCCCGTGGTGTGAAATGCAACCGGGGATATAGGCATATATTCATTTGTCCTTTTGCTGACTATACTAGGATTCTGCCATCCACCCTGATTCTGGTTATGTGCGCCTTGGAAGTCGTGGAGTGGGCTACCGCTCCAGCGTAGGGCAAGCGGGCTGGAATTATTTGGTGTACAGGCGTTAAGATTGCTATTATGAGTACCTAATTCCGAATCTCCCTAGAATGGCGGCGGTCCGCTGTTAAAATATGACCCGGTAATGGTTGCGACGATTGACGGAATACTTCTCGGCCATCTCTGCCTTTGAAAATGTCTTATATGAAGTAGGTAGAGAGAGAAATGGGGGATCACCCTTTTTATCCATTGAATTCAAAGCTCAATCCGAAGGTGTAAGCACAACTATTCTCCTTCCCGGAATGGCTCTCCGGTGTGTCTGTTGATCCTTACAATCTGGTAGCCGTCGAGGATCTCGACCCTCTTCCACTGCCGGCCCATGTCCAAGTCGCAAGAAGGAAAGAATCCAGTTCTCCACACCATCAACCTTCCCCCTGCCTCCTCCTTCTTCTTCTCTACCACCTCGTCCGCCTCCTCTCCCGATTCCTCACACGGTTCCTTAAAATAAAAGCCGACCGGTACATTCTCGTGGCTTCTATCCACCCCCTCCATTCCCTTTCCATTCTTTTCATTTTCTTTGTCCTTCTCCTTCTTCTTCTTCTTCTTCTCTTCTTCCTCTTCCTCTTCACCCTTGTCTTTTTTCTTATCCTCCCCCGTTTCTTTCTCGCCCATGATGCAAATTGGCCCGGTACTCTCATAGTCAGTGATAAAAGAGTTGGAAAGCGTCACCTGTGCTATGCATGGCGTGTTAGTCACCCGACGCCATTCTTTGCCCGTCCATAACAGCTGCGTAATACTGGGCCGATATACGAGCAGGGGGTATCGACCACGACGCATGGTTTCTTTCGAATCGCCCCAGACAAAATTTGTCAACGAATCCAGCTCCATCGCATCTCGGATTCCCCAATAAGGAGGCAAATCTTCGATATTGTGACTAATGGGCTGGGTAGCACAGCACCAGAGCTCCATATTGCGCATCCCCGCGTCTTGAAACAATGCCAAAAAGGTCTCCTTGTACGAATATTTCTCTTCAGGGTCAGGGTGCTCCGGTAGAAGTTTCCGGAAGAGGCTCGAGTCATAAAGATTCTGGGCGATTCTTTCGATAGCAATATCTCTCCGGTCCCACATCCGTTCTCCTAGTTCAGGCTCTTTTCCTGAGGCGATACACCGGGAGAGCAGCATTTTCTGGGTCGTCATCATCCAATATGGGGCATTGGTTGGGTCCACTGGGAAGAGGATTAGGTCCAAGTCTCATCAAGCACCACTGCTGCCGCCGCTCACCTCCTCCCAGGGGGGGGTTAACCTACCTCTTTTCTGCCATTGCCAGAGATTGTGCATCTGGGATTTGGAGGGTACGAATAGGTCTTCAAAATCCATGGGCCTCTCTGAAGTTTCATCAAGCCAGAAAAACGGATCTAGGATCACATCATCGAAGAGAGCTTTGCTGATCATCACGCGTATAATCATAGATAGGAGCCTTGGGCGGGCTTTTGGATGGAGCTGCTCCACAAGCGAGTCCCAGCTGATTTGTTGGCAGTAGCCCTTGAGGCCCTGGATAAGCTGGTTCTTCTCCTCGTTGGATAATTTTGTGTCGAAATTCAACATTGCGTCATTGCAGTAATACTCGTGTTCGATTCTAGCTCCCACGTCGTCGGCCAGTTTGCGTTCAGGGGTGTAGACATCAGCGATGGCATTGTCCACCCAGTTCTTGACAGTCCAGGCAAGGTCTTCGGTGTATTGCATAAACTTGCGTCTGGGGTCAAAATGCCACTCTGACAAAAGACGCGACATTTCAGGGTGATAGACGTGCCATCCATTTCTCGTCTCTGTTCGTGTTTTACACGTCGCTGTCGGAACGACCTTGGGGCGCGGGGACTCCGATGCGCAGGCCCCCAAAGCGACAGGCTTATTGGCGGGATGCGTGTGAATTGTTTCTTTTGTGGAGGCCGCTTGGATCATGCGTCAGCAATAGCATAAGAAGAGAGGGTTTAGGGACATCTCCATACAAAAAAGTGCCACACATCAGTCTTCCCGTTCGTTGTGGTCTCATGGTAGGTTGTCTGCGTTCCTTCTACAGGTATAGTTTTCACTTCCTTCCATTCCTCCTATAGGCCTTTTTTTTAGCACCTCCCTCGAGAGTCAAGGAGTATAGTTAGTTGGGGTTGGGAGGGGGGAGCTCACGATAATCTCTTTGCCAGTATGCGGGAATTCTTCATATTCAGGTTTTCTTTTCGTCATGGCTCAGAGTCTAGTGAGAGGAATGGAAATGTTAATGTTGTTGTTGTTCTTTTCTTCTTCTTCGTGAGGAAAAAACTCCTGCTTTAAGTATCAGATCTGCCCGTCGTCTTTAGGGCAAGAATGTCCACGGGACCAGAACCCAAAGAAGACAAAAATAGCATAAAGAAAGATTGGAGGGACGGGCGGGGACAAAGAACCCTCTCTTGAATTTCTTCTTCTCAATCATCTCTCATCTCTTCCCTCCACTAGGTAGTAATGTCGTCTTAGACTGTTGACGTGGCTTGAGTCCGATTCTTTGTTTGCTAGGAGAAACTTCCTTTGAAACCTACGATCAAAGAAAGCGAAAGGATGGTCCACTCAGTCCGATTGAAAACAAATTCCAGCTCCCGAAACATCTTACGTGACCCTCCTAAGAGATGCAAAATCATGCTCCTAGCCAAGTGGTTGAGGAACCAGCCTGGGGAATGATGTCTCTCTTGAACCCATCATATGACGAAGAGAGATAAAAGAAGAAGAAGAAGAAGAAGAAGAAGAAGAAGAAGAAAAGAAGAAGAGTTGAAGAATGTCTGTCTATATATGGGCTTCAGATATCATATTTTCGTGGATACTATCTTGCTCCAGCAGAATATATTCTTCTTCTTCTCCTTCTCCTTCTTCTTCTTCTTCTCATTCTAATTCTTCAAAAAGCCATCGCCCTTTCTCCTATCTGTCGGGCATTAACCATTTGTGGCTCAGTTCCATGCAACAATCATGTCAGACAAAAAGCGAATCATCATTGCTGTCGACTATGGCACCACAGGCTCCAGTATGTCATTCGCGCCCAGGCGTACAGTTCGAAGGGTTAACCATGAAAACAGCGTTCCATTGGATCCTTCCTAACAACGGGCAACCACTTATTGTACAGCCAAGCATCCAGAGGTGGCCGGGTCAACCAGATGACGCCAAATTAAAAATTCCCTCCAGGATTGCCTACCCCGAAGAGAATGAGCACTTGGTCGAACAATGCTGGGGATTTGAGATCAGGCCTGGGATGGTGGCAGCTTCGTGGACCAAATGTCTTCTCGCCGAGGGTCTTGACCCCGAGGCATTTCGGGACTCATCATTGGATAACTTTCTGCGTTCAGGAATTATGAGACTGCCGCCAGGAAAAAGTGCCGAAGACGTCATCAAAGATTACCTTCGTCACATCTACTGTCATATATGGACAAGGCTTCGGGCCGAGTTGCACAACGCTGAGACGGTTTGTCCCATTCTGTTCCAATTCAGCGTGCCTGCGATCTGGTCCGAAGCCGCAAGACTTTCGGTCCAAAGAGCGGCTGAGGGGGCCGGCTTTGGAAGCAGACCGCAGGATAAGATCCAGCTTCTCTCCGAGCCCGAGGCAGTCATGAATGTGGTCCAGAAATGTCCACAATATGTGTATCCCCCAGTCCTAGTTCAGGTAAAGCCCCCCTTTCCATCTCCTGTCATAAGGCCCGATAAAGGTAGGCAGAAGGGAAAAAAAAACTTTGGCTCATGCATCCCATATAGCCAGGCGACGGCGTGCTCATTTGTGACTGTGGTGGAGGGACTGTTGTACGTGTTCCACATGGATGGCGGAACTGTGGCAATATATTTACAAACTACAGGATCTGGCCACGTACGAAGTCACCCCCGACCAGGGCAGTGGCTATCGTGAGTTAACTCTGGGAACTGGTAAGTCGTCTAGCAAGGTCACCTTGGCAATGACTGACTCCAAGCAGGAGGGCTCTGCGGGGGGACAGCTGTCGACCGGAAATTCCTCCAGTGGTTGTCGGACACAATTGGAGATGCCTTCAACGAGGCCCCCATTGAGAAGATAGGGGCAGAAAGTGAGTTCATGAGGGACTTTGAGCGCACGAAGAGAAACCTACATACACAAAAATGGCCTATTTGCATGGAGGTTCCAATTATTGGGGCTCCTATTCCTCTGACGATAACAAGGTAAACAAACAACAACTTCCAAGTCTGGATGGCTTAGGGAGCGGTGTTAACAGGTATAGAAACCATTTTTATGGCTTCCTTGAACCAGTTGTTCGCAGAATTTGCCAGCTGCTGCATGAGGAACTCGAGACTGCTCGGACCAGGGCTCAACGGTACCTAATTAAGGTCAGTGAGGCACTTTCTCATGAGACTCAACCTTTACTGATACTATAACATTAGCATATTGTGCTGTCAGGCGGGCTTTCCCAGTCCCAATACCTTCGCGACGCCATCGAACAACGGTTTGGGATGGACGGCAGCGTGAAGGTTTATTACATGCGCGACCCGTAAGAATATATCCTCATCCTTGAATTCGTTATAATAACAGATAGTTACTGGTTCTCAGCGTGGGGGCTGTCGCACACGGGGCCGCCATTTCGGCCATCGACAATATCCCTCCGCCGGTTATACATATCTGTCGCCGGCACTATGGCCTCCCAACCAGTGGTGTCTTTCGCCCCGGTATCGACGATGAGTGTGACTCGTTCATTCACCCCGTTGATGGGATTAAGATGGTCCATGGCGGAGTGAACTGGGTTCTTTCTAAGGTAAGGTTCTCTTGGGCTCAACGGGTTAGGAGAAAGTGGGAACCTGATGTCGAGTTGTTTCATAACCCTTTTTCCCACTTCTTCTTCTTCTTCTGATTCTTCTGATTCTTCTGATTCTTCTTTTAGGGAGAAACATATGCGGAAGACTATGTCGTCGATCATCCCATGGGTTTCGATTACCAGAAGGGGATGCCAAAAATCCACCGCATAGCGATCTATGACTGTCCTTCCAACGTACCATCTTCCCTGCAGAGAGGCCAAGGTACGTACGGACTATCTAGACACTGGGGAAGATAGACTTCTCTACTAATACATAGAGAAACAGGAGTTCGGCTTGCAAGGTATCTTTTGTTTGACTTTTCAAACATCTATCTTCCTGGGTTTGGTCATCGCGAATTTAGCGGCCAGATCATATACACCATCCATTTTCATGTTCGGGTGCGTGTGATAGCTTTGGCCAATATTATTCGTTTCGAGGCGGTCATCCATGGGGAAAGTGTGGGAAAGGTGGATTTTCCATTTGATTGTTAAGGACTTTTTTGCTGTAACCTCGAGACAATCTCCAGAGCTCATCGACCAGCCTAGATAGAGAATTTGATTATAAAAAACCTGGATATTTCTGGAACTACTACCTCGTCTGATTGATTGATCAAAAACATTCAAGACAAAGCCTATACTTCCGCCGGCCTTATAACCAGCCATAAACACTGTCGAACCCCCTTCGCCTCGTCGCTCGACTCACTCTCTTGTTGACCCGTCGCAGAACCCGGCGGATTCGGAGAAGTTCTCTTCTTCAGAGCGGCGTTGAAGCGGGTCAATTTCGACTTGGAAGTCCACGGCAGAACATCCAGCTCGAGCTCCGCGATCCACGGCTGTAAGATCAAGATTTGTTGTTGGCGCATGTCAACATCCCGCGGTTGTTCATCGGCGGAGGTGGAGGAGGAAGAAGCGGTAATGCGGCTGTTAGGTTTCCTGCCCCCCAACTCATGCTGCAACAGCCGCTGAAACAATGCGCTCTGGCGATTCACCTTCCCCTGGGAATCCAAAATAGGGATATTAGCCAGATACGCGAGGGCGTCCAGTTTTGTGAGCTCGACGGTCAAGCCACGAGGGCGGAAGATGTCGTGGTTGGCCTGGCGGAGGAACGAGTCGGTGCGGCTTTTCGACACCCCTTGACTGCCGAGATTGGCGAGCCCGCTCACCACCGACCCCAGCCAGTGCAGAGGGAAAAGAATGGGGACGGATTGCAGGATCCCCCCCGTGGCGTCGAGGACTTGCAGCGGCGGACTGCCGGAGATGACTTTGTTCAGCTGGTCCAGGAAGTGGTAGAAGGAGTCCCGGGGGAGGTTGTAGGTGGCGAGGATGGGGGCATAGGCGCGAAGGAATGGGGAGTCGAACGAGGGTGCTATTGCGGGGATTCCGATGGGTTTTGGTTCTCTCCGAGTTGTCGAGGCTGATGGCGTTACTATTGAATGCGATGGTTCGGCGGTTGCGGTGTATGGTGGTGGTTCTGCATGGTGGCTGGGTGAGCTGTTCGATGAGGCTACGACTCTATCGGACAGGTGGGTGTGGTCGCTGTCGGATGGATTGTGGTCTGAATCAGGTTGGGACTTTTTACAGTCCATGATTGATTGGGGTTGATTAATTAATTAATTAATTATTCATGATGGGGAGAAGTTGAAGATGGGAGGTGGAGGAAGGGGGGACCGTTCGTCATCTTATATAATACTACGTACTCATATGGGGAATCAAAATCACACAGCCTCAAGGTTTAAATATAAAAACCCGTCAGAATAGGCAGCAGAGAAAAGTAAATACTACGTAGTAAATAAAAATAAGCCATGGGTGGGGCTGACCTGTCGGTGACAAATAAATATACACAAACAGGATTGTTAGGGCTAGGTACCTCATCCCGTACCATGAGTTCCATACTAACCCAAGTAACTATTCGGAATTCGTCCATGCTCGGAAACTCTCCCAGTATCGTGACGTTGGGTATATACCTATATATCCCCCAGTGAACTCAATGTAATACCATACTCGCAATGACGACAGAGCTCATATGACTACCAGTCGCAGTGTAAGGGCCTCCCCGAATCATGCTCTCTTCGTGCGTCTGTCGAGGCTCCAACTGTAAACTCCGTTCATACAGCGCACTAACATCGTCGGCGGCCTGGATCCCTCGAATCACGTATTCCTGGATTTCCGCCACGGGTTGGAGGTTATAAGGCATGTTCTGGTACGTCTGCATCTCCCGGAGGATCTCGGCCGTTTTCGTTCGTTTACTGAAGTTGATTACCTCGGGTTGAAGGAGACTGGGGATACCATCGTCGATGAAGGTTAAGTCGGTCAGATAGATTCCTACAAGGTCATCAACGGCGAGAATCCACAGGAGCTGAGCTGGAACAGAGCTAGTGATACGACATACCAAGAAAAGGAACACATGGGGGACTCGTACGACGCAGGGTCTCCCGATACCTGGCGAAGTTCTTTTCGCTCGACATCACCCCTCGCATCTCCTGGAGGGCCTCTCGAACCCGTGGATTCACCTGGCTCCAAGTCCGATGAAGTCGGAAGACAGGACTGGTCCCGAGACCGGAGATAATCGACATCATGGTCGCGTAATTATTCAGCACGCGGCACTTCTATAATGAAGTTAAACCTGGTAGAGAGATAGACAGATAGATAGATAGATACCTCTGCAACCGCGACAAAATGCTTAATCGCCAACACCCTTTTCTTCATCTCATCATGGCCCAGAATAATCTCGCCCACCCAATTCGCCAGCTGGTTCGACTGCAGGATCATGGCGTTCACCCCCGTGGGAGACTCCGAGCTTGCGGGCGGTTTCTTCTGCCACGTCTTGTTCAGACATTCCGCCTGGTGTATCCGGGCGAAGATGCGCGCCTCGAGGATGGTCAGCTGGCGCGCGAACTCCGTTGGGTCGATGTCCAGCAGTTTCAACTTCTTCATGTTTTTGGGGGTCATCGGTTTGGGAACCGCCGCAGTGGGAGGCGACACGAGCCGTCGCGGCACCTCGTGCCCATGCAGTCGCTGCTCGACCAGGCCCAGGGCCTGCGCGGAGATAGGGATCTCCATGAATGCAGAGGAGCTCTGGATTTGCGTCTGCAGGTGTCGCAGCAAATCCATGGTGGCTTTGTCGCGCGGCTCCAGCCAGAATCGCTCCAGCCAGGTCTTCATGATGTTGACCACGCGGACCCGGACGGTCTTCTGTTTATACTCGGTCCACTGGTCCAGATCTGGGGCGTTCAGCTGCGCCGGGGCCTGCAGGTGGAAGCGCTCCAGCAGCGCATCGACGAGGTCTGAGGCCGAGACAAACGTCGGGTAAGTTGTGAGGAAGGCTTCGTTGAAGGCCACGTCGAGTCGGTTGTGGCGAGTCAACTGCTCTATCAGCCCAAGAAGTGTCCCTCCTCGCACTGTCGGTGTCGGGCCATCCGTGGCAGCCTCATAGATGACCTCATCTTCATGGTCCAGCGCCAGGAACCAGGGGAGATCGTCCGCTTCGTCCAGAGCCGATGTGTTCCGAGCGTGTCGATGGTGATCTGACGCCGCGGAGGATGCATCCATCTTCGACTCGAGAAAGTCGATTCGTCTCTACAAATGTACAAATGGAGATTTCAAACGGCGTCCATAATCAGTCGTGTCACTCGCTGCCCCTCCAGGGAAAAACACTTCCGACATCGCTATTTTTTTTTATCAATCTTATCGCCGAGACGGATCAGCGGCCTGACTGCATTAGCCTCAATGCCTAGTGGAGTCGGTCCACCTTTCGGAGCTGATGGTTGGAGGAATAATTCGAATTCTGTCTAAAAAGTAGTAAATTAGAGATACATAATCCTATAACCAAATGACCCCCGTTCACATCATCTGCCCCTTATTCTGTCTCTGGTCCACGCGATAATTTCGCCACACTGCGATCGCTGGAATACCCAATGCCATTACAGCCACCGCGGTGATACAGGCGTACTTCATGTATTCCGCATAAGCCCGAGTAATGGCGAGACGAATCGGTGACCCTACCGCGTACTCTGTCTGCTTTGTATATCCTCCGTTGTAGATGCTCTGGTACCGCGATTTACTTGCGGCCGGTAGAGCCTCGTGGAGCGCCGAGGGAAAGGTGTTGGAGAAGATTGCAGCCGACACTGCATATCCAATTGCGCCGCCCAGACTAGAGCTCAGTCCAATCATAGACAGCATCATCGGAACTCCCTCGCGGTTGGAAGCGGCCATGACGGCCATATCCTGTCCGATCACGAGGGTGCCGCCGCCAAATGCAATGAAAATCTGACACATTACAATATATCCGATATCCCCATCTGCTGTACGGAACTGAATCATCAGTCCGGCACCCAGAAGGACCAGGGGTAGCCCGAACCCCAGGCAGGTATACTTGAACTGCTTCGTAACGTAGACGAGAACCCCGAACACGGCGGACCAAAAGCACGAGCCAACATTGTAGATCTGCCCAACATATCCCGCCATCCCGACGCTCAACTCGTAGGCTACAATGCAAAAGTTGAAAAAGTAGAGCTCCCAGGCGTAGAAGCTAAAGAACAAGATCCCCGCCACAGTACAGGCCCCAAGGATGGTTCGATCTTTTAACAGACGGTATTGAATGAAAGGAACTCGCGCGCCAAATCGTTCCCAAGCCGCGAAGACAAAGAAGAGGAGAAAGCCAACCACTACCATAGCAATGAAGGTGGCGCTTTTGTACTCGGCTTTGCCATAGGACTGTAGGCTAAATGGAAGCAAGAGAAGAAGAAACGCCGCGGTGAGAAGGAAGGCACCAATTACTAGACGATCGTAATATAATGTCAGTAATTGAGCCCACACAGACCCTGGAAGCCTGCGAAACATACCGTCAAACTCATTGGCATAGAAGATGATGGATTCCAATGGACTGCGACCGCTAGGTTCTCGGGCGAAAATATACATCCTCTCGGCTTTGCGCTGATAGAATTTGAACACCGCTGCTAGGGGCAGGAAGACGCAGGGCATCACAATCGCAAAGGCCCCATAAGCCCAGCGCCAGGACGCATGTTGAATGAATGACTGCGCCACCAGCGGACCCGTAAACGCCGTACAAATAAAGGGAGTACTGGCGAATCCAAACGCAAACGCTCGATTGCGCAGGCCCGACGTATCGGCCATAAAGACGTCGAGGATCAGAAAAATGGCATCATAGCCAACCCAGTATAACACGTAGCCGGCGGCGTACGCACTAGGCTTATTGCATGCGGCCAATATCACCAACCCCACCAGATAAACGGCGACAAACACCAGGAATCCCTCGGTGCGTCCCCAGATGTTTAAGATCTTGGCCACGGGGATGCGGATGACGCCGCTCACCACACTGGCCACGATGCTGGCGGTGCTCACTGCCGGAGCTTGTTCGAAGTGCGCGTAGGCGTTGTGGATGACATTGGTGCTGATGGAGGACTGGAAGGCTAACATGAAGAAACACAGCCAGACTCTATACATTAGATTAGGGATGTTTAAGAGAAGGGGGGAGAAGATTAGGTATATTATCCTATACTCACAAGGCATATGTGACATAGGCTGTCTTTTTACTCCACGCAAGTGCCGCTGCTTCTGCCTTTTGAACGCCCACCGGTGCTCCCTGGGTCACTTCATTATTCGTTGGAGTGTCGAAACTAATCTCATCGGGAGTGACTTCGGATTTGCATTGTCGAAAGTCCGACCCGACGATGGCCTGTGCTAACTGCGTATCATTCCGACCTCGCACCAGCTCAGGACCCATGATGAACGGAGTTTTTTCCTTCAAAATTTTCAAAAATTTGGGGAATTCTTTCTTCCGTCGTGGCCAAGTGAACCAAATTAGAACGGTGTCGGAGCATGGCGACGACCAGGGGATCTACTTAAATTTCTATATGAATGGGAAGGTCAAGGCAAATAGGCGACGATCGGCGTGGGACAAGAGAGTTTTCTTTTCTTTTCTCGCTTTTGAGTTGATTTCTGAAGACGCGCTTTCCGATGTAGATCGACGATGGAGACATGAAGTTTAGGGCTTGTTTGGCTCGGATCAGATAACGTACGTAGGCTGATCCTCTTTTCCTGCTGCTCCTGGTTAGTTAGTTTAACTTGTAGATCAACTCAGTGACTAATAGGATTGACTATTGTGATTAACTTACTTATGGAAATTGTTGTTTATTGCGAATTCACCCGATTTCGGGTTCTCTGGGATTTAATTCCATAACATGTACATAAGAAGATCATCATCGGGGCTCTCACTCTATACCTAATAGTTAGTATAAGTGATCCCCCTCCAGTTCATACCCCCACAGCATGGGGGAAAGAAGACATAGTGAGTCTTATTGCTTTTGATTCATTGTGTCTGTGCTTAATATCTGGTTTCTGATATTTGATGACGTGATTTACTACCAGGATCAGCAGCGACAGAGTCTATGGACTTAGAGCTGGTTTACAGTAAATAGGCTGTTCTGTAGTGAAATGATACGGATATCCTCATGTTTATATTTATTTTATTTCTTTTAACTACCGAATAATATGACTTGACTAAATCCACCCCAAATTGATCACAGAATGCGACGAGGATGATGCATGGATCGACCGTGACCCGAGCACGCCATGAATGATCCCTTGTTGCTGCCCCTTCTTTCGCTTGTTTTTTCTTTCCCCTCCTTTTCTTTTTCTTTCCTCCCCCCCCACAAAAAACATAACATCCACACTTCATCACCTGAACACTGCACACAGTCTACATCCAAATCTCTGGATTCAGTCCAGCCAGTCCAGTCTCTTTCACTAATCACCTTCAGTGGTACCTTTCCCTATGCGACAATGAACCTGTACAAAATATGATGATGATGATCAATCTCCATGCAGGTGATGACTCCGTATACATGAGAATCTTGTGGGATCTATAAAGAAGACAGACAGAAAAGAAAAAAAGAAACGAGAAGGAAAGACATGCGTACTCTACTACTGTTACTACTACCTTAGTTACTACTACCTACCTCCTAGGTATCATTACTATCATCGCCACCAAAGCTCTCTCTCCGGCTGATTTTTCCCCCATGCGACTACTGCAACGTACCTGATTTCTTTCCGACGCGACAATCAGTCACTTGTATGGATCGATCGAGGAAGGGAATCTCCTATCTCTCGCTTTGGACTCGTCCGTTGGACATATCGACGATTCCATGATATACCTACCTACCTATATATGATAAGGGGGCGGCACGTATTACCGACCGAGGATTCTCTCACCACCAATGGAGAGGGCCATAGGCTTGCATCCCCAAGTTTGGGGGAACCCAGTAGCGCTCCCCTGCATGGATCGCCTGGATGATAACCCAGATGTTATCCAGATCAACCATGAGAGTTGTTTGGTGTTTGGGACGATGAGGCGGTCACCTGAGTGGAGTGGCTGTCGCCTGAGGCCGACAGCCCCGTGATAAGCGGCTCTCGCTTGGTTTGGTTTGTTCTATCATCCTTATTTGCCACTCTCTACTTCTACTACTACCGCTACTACAACAACAGTTTCTGTTGCGCCTCCCCTTGAATCTCTCTCCTCCCCCCCCCCCCCTTCACTTTATCATCGACTTGATCTTTCCTTGTTCAAGACCACATCCCTCCTTTCTAATCTGGCCTGTGGAACTCGCAGTTGAAAATCCGACCGTTGCTACCCGCCTTTTTGGTCCGCTATTTTTTTTTTTTTGGCACCCCACTTAGCTGGTTCCCTTTTTTTTTTATTCCACTTCGCGTTTTCTTGTCCCTCTTATTGATATTTCATTATTATTATTTTTTTTAATTTTAAAATTCGCTTTCATCCCTCTTAGCGAGCAGTGACGGGCTGACCTCAAGTCGTTTTCCCTCTCAATTCCATCATTGTATCCTCTGTGGATCCGCCCCAGTCCCTCTTCTAGACCGACCTCGTCGCTGGTGTGATCAGTTTCCTCCTGTGGACACGAAGGCTTAACTGCTCCTGGCTTGCATTATTCTCCGAGCTTCTGGCGCAAGGACATGCCTTCCTTCACCGACAAGAACGGTGACTCCGGCCCTGAATTTGAAGGTAGGCAGAAGGATCTGGCAGCCGCATTCCCCCTCCCCCCCTACTCTCCCAGTGTAGCAGCAGGAGTCAATCCCGAGGTTCTCCTGCTTGGATCAGATGATTTCATAGCCCACCGCGACTTCCATTCCACCGCTCGATAACCAACTTCTCTTTGTCCACTTGCGCCTTACTATTCCTAAACTTTCTTTTTTATGTTCATATTCTTTTGAATGTCGAATGGATTCTGATCACTTGCAAGTAGGCTTGGAACCCATTCGAGGAACAAATTTAAACACCACCGCTTGTCAAAAGGCTCGGAACGCTAATGGCAATGGGTCCTCCACCTTCCCGCCGGAAGGAGTCCCCCCTAAACAACACCGTGCTTCCATGAGCAAGAAACTCTCAGCGAGACCGTCGTTCTACCCTCACCCATCGTTAAGCAGCCAAACCTCCAGTGTCATCACGGAACCGGTCACTCGCGTCGAGAAGGACAAAAGTATGAAAACTCTCGAGGACGACCCCCAGAATGTTCTGTTTCACCAGGTGTACCAGTGGCTGCAACATGAACGAAGCAAACATATTCCGGCAAATGGGAGGCTATATGGTCAAATGGATGGCGCTGGAAGTGACGGCGATGACGATGATGAGGATCTTGCCCTTGATGGTGTCTCTCTGGACAGAACCACTGCGCATGGGGCTGATGGCGCATGTGCTCTCGACAAGCTTGAGAACATCCTTCTTCAGTACGCGACGTCGCGCAATGGGTCGCATTATCCGATTCGTCGTCAGAACACCCGCCGGCGAACACAGGTGAAGGGATTACGGAGAGGATCGGCGTCAGAGTCAGACTGCCCGGATGTGGAGTCGGCTCCCCCTAGCGTTGATGCGGTATTGGATAACTCGAAGACGCTTGCCTATATTAATGGTGATGTAGAGGGGGAGGATAGTGAGAGCACGTCTAACGCCAAGCGAGCAAAGGACAGAGAAGCCTGGACCATATTTAAAACAGAAATCGTTCGCCTAACGCATACACTCTCTCTGAAGGGCTGGCGAAAGTTCCCCATGGATTTGGCTGGCGAGATTGGAGTAGTGCGACTCAGTGGTGCCATGACCAATGCTATATACGTGGTGACGCCCCCACACAATATCCCTGCTCCTAAATCGGATGATGGATCATACACCTTAGTTCCGAGGAAACCACCGCCGTATGTTTCCCCTCCTTATTTGTCTGCCGCTAGTAGGCTCTAACCTCCATCTAGTAAGCTTCTGCTGCGTATTTACGGCCCACAGGTCGATCATTTGATTGACAGGGAAAATGAGCTGCAGATTCTCGGTCGTCTTGGACGAAAGAACATCGGACCAAGAGTCCTAGGAACTTTTATCAATGGCCGATTCGAGGAATTCTTTGAAGCGCGTCCTTTGACGGCGAAAGATTTGAGGGACCCGGGCACAATGAAGCAAATTGCCAAGCGGATGAGGGAACTGCATGAGGGAATCGAACTTCTGGAAGAAGAGAGAGAAGGCGGCCCTATTGTGTTCAAAAACTGGGAGAAATGGGTTGACCGTTGTGAGCAAGTCACCAACTGGCTGGACAAGGAGATCCAATCCAAGCACAACGAGACGAAGGCCACTTCGGAACCCTGGCGACGACGGGGGTTTGTTTGTGGAGTACCATGGCCTACTTTCCGAAAGGCCGTTGAAAACTATCTGAAGTGGCTTGTTGCGACCTACGGTGGGATGCCCGAGATCAAACGGCAGCTTGTATTTGCCCACAATGATGTAAGCTCCGAGTCCCCCACATGTGCTTTGAGTGTTGATGGCCTGACTAACTGGAAAAAAAAAAGACTCAATACGGCAATCTATTGCGAATGGAACCTAGTTCCAAATCTCCCCTCCTTCGCCCCGAGAACGAACACAAACAGTTGGTGGTCATTGATTTCGAATATGCGTCGGCGAACACCCCTGGATTTGAATTTGCCAACCACTTTGTGAGTTCCTACATACCATGAGTCTCCTGGATTTGACTGTTTTCTGACTGATATAGACGGAATGGTGTTACAATTACCATGCCCTCGAGGTTCCATGGGCTTGCAATAACAAACGATACCCAACACCCGAAGAACAGCACCGATTTATCAGTGCTTATCTGACCCATCGAAGCCACGGAGCAGGGAGAGCTTCTCCATCGATTACTCCATTAATGCACGCAACTTCTTCGAATATGACTTCTGTCACGCCATTGGACCTCAACGCCGGGGCCGATATCGATTCCCAAAAACTGGCCGAACTTGAAAAGTCCCACGAGAGCACCTTAGATGTCGAGATTCGGTCCTTGATGAAGCAGACTCGCATCTGGCGGGTGATATGCTCGGCGCAATGGGCTGCCTGGGGAATTGTCCAGGCGAAGGTGCCTGGGATGGAAGAGGCTCTCACCGCAGACCACAACGACTCGCATGCTAAAGCCACAACAATCGACGGGGGTAACTCAACCGGGGCCTCTGCGGCCAATGCAGAACTAATTGAGTCCGAGGACGATGAGTTTGACTACCTCGCCTACGCCCAAGATCGCGCGATGTTCTTTTGGGCAGATTTGCTGTCGATGAACCTGATCCGGGAGGATGAGCTGCCGGCCGCGATGGTCGAACACCTCAAGGCTCGCCTGATTGACTACTAGTCTACCAGTGCCATTCTCAACCGGCTTGACAGCACCGGTTAGCGTGTTTTAATAGTAACGACTGACGATGTATTGTACATAGCCGCCTACCTACCTAGTCTTATGAAAGTGATGATAGCGTCATTATTATGCTTCATTCAATCAGTCCCAGATCGGGTCACTGCTCTTCACTCGTATATGTAGCCTAATGGATCGAATACAACAATCATCACCAGTAGACAGTCTAACAGTAGAATCATTGTCTCATCAATTTCTTCTGTGTCTCCTGCTGGGCTTGGTCGACCCACTCGTCATATTTGCCCTCGTGATCCTTCATGCCCACCACCCCCTTCATCATCTCGCCAATGAATCCCACGAAGTTCGACCGCCGCAGCGTGTTCTCCCATGCCCACGCCCGCCGCTTCCTTTCCTCCCGTTCCAGTAATTCCACATCCCCGGTCTCCCTCGCCTGCACTCTCAAATCCCTCACGACCGCCATGAGATTGAACCTTGTCTCCCCCTCCGGATACCTTGCAATCCGCCGCTGCAACACTCCGATCACCTTCTCCGGAAACGACCCCGCATCACACTCCCCATGGCTAATGGGATACGGCTGCAACCCATCCAACTCATACAACACCCCATTGACGGGCGTATACGCAATGAAGTGATAAACATCGCCATCGTCATCTCGCGCCTGCCTCGCCGTCTCATCCACGAACGGACTCGCCCTCGCAAACGCATTATGCGCCGTGCGTACCTTCTCCGAATTCGACAGCGCCTCCCCCCGCAAATCCGCCGGGAACCCTGCCGTGAACTCCTTGAACGATCGTAACTCGCTGCCGATTTCGATCGGCGGGGCCCCTCCACCGGGTGTATGGCTACCATCCTGGTTCAGAATCACGGAGAGGATCGCCTGCGTCCCGCACGCGTTCTGGATCGTCTGCGCCGCAAAGAATACATCCGAGCTGGAGCTCGTCTCGTAGGTGCCGTCTTGGGGGGTTGTGCTGGATGGCGCGGGGTCGCGCAGGTATTTGAAAAGGAAGATTACCCCGTAGACTGGGCTGAGGGTGCGGATGGTGTCGGCGTCGAGGGAGATCAGTTCTTCGAATTGAATGTCTTTTACTCCCAGGTTTTCAATTAGGGATGTGAAGACGCCCTGTTGTTGAGGGGAGTGGTTGAGGTTAGGGAGTCTGGGTATGTGGTAGGTGTATTGGGAGGGGGGGGGCGCGAACTTACCTCGTCGGACTCAATTGTGCTCCAGCCGCCGCCGTCGGCCATTGTGGTAGTGGGATGAGGAGTGGGGAGTTGACTGGTTATGAGTGGGTATATGTAGGTGCAGGAACAATATATCGGTAGTGGAGGTTTGATTGTTGGTTGGTTGACTGGAGCAAGCGAGGGTCATTAAGTTGGCTGTTGCGATGCCAGCAGTCGTGGTGTTTGTCTGGAGTGCAAACAAGCTCGGATTATGTCATGCCTTATCGGCACGTGGAGATACCGGGGTTGAGGTGTTGATGTCTCTTGTAATTTCCCTAATCGGGGAAGTAAACTACTACATCCAAGTGTGAACCGATAACAGGAAGAGAGCTCCGACATGAGTAATAAGATATGCTGGTGGGGAAAGGGTCGTCAGGCTAGCCCCGATGGTTATCAGCGCCCGTGAGGGGAAGAGGGGTATCTCACGCCCTACAGCGCACTCAAGCCCTAACTCGCGCAGAAGAGGAAAAAGCATTTAAACAGCCCATGATTTGCCATGGATTCATACTACAGATTTCACATTTCCCATTTTTATCAAGCGACAGAATGACGAAAGCACCTCTTCATGACATTATGCTCTGCATCAATGACATAAAAGAGGCCGCGGGCACAAAACTCCCTATATCTGCAACAGGTGCATCCAAATTAGTAATTGGCTCGATTTCCTCCCCTCCTCCTACTAACGAATCCTGCTAGACTTCTATAACTCGGGCTCTACAAATCAAGTGACTGTCACCGAGAACACCACTGCATATCGCAAATATCGTCTACGACCCCGCGTGTTGGTGGACGTCTCGCAAGCGGACCCTAGCACCACAGTGTTTGGCCAGAAGATCCGCTTCCCATTAGGTGTTTCTCCTGCCGGCCTCCAGGGAATGGCACACCCTGATGGGGAGCTTGCCACCAGCCGAGCCTGTGCCAAACACGGGGTGGCCATGGGCGTCTCCACCTTTGCCAACTATACGGTTGAGGAGATCCGCGCAGCTGGACTCGACATAGGTCCCATCCCGCACTGCATGCAGATCTACACGATGCAAGACCGCACGAAGCAAGAATCAATTCTGAAGCGTGCCGAGGCCGCCGGCTGTGTCGCTCTTTTCCTGACAGCCGACAGTCCCATCTTGGGGTTCCGCTACAATGAGCACCGCAATGACTTCCGTTCCCCAGAGGGTCTGGCGTTCCCGATGATGGACAGGACGTCTGAGATGATTCGCAGCGAGCGCCATGAAGATGGATTTACCGCCTTCAATTCTAGTTCGCATTCATGGGCCCGTGAAATCCCCTGGTTGCGAAGTATCACCAAGATGCAGATTTGGATCAAGGGGGTTCTGACTGCCGAGGACGTTGAGCTGGCGGTACAGTATGGCTGCGATGGAGTCCTTGTGAGCAACCACGGTGGTAGGCAGCTGGATGAGACTCCGGCTACAATTGATGCGCTACCAGAATGTGTGAAGGCGGCGAATGGCAAGATTCCCGTTCACATTGATGGGGGCATTCGAAGTGGGACGGATATTTTCAAGGCTCTGGCCTTGGGGGCTGAATGCTGCTGGATCGGGAGGCCGATGATCTGGGGACTTGCGGTGAGTCGTTCCCCCCCTTATTAAGTTATGAGATCGGGAGAGGATAACTAGCTGATCTTCTCTGATATATAGTATGGTGGAGAAGCCGGGGCTAACAAAGTCCTGGATATCCTCTATAATGAGTTTATGAGGTGTATGCAGTTGACTGGATGCCGCAGTGTGGCCGATATCTCCCACGCGTCGTTGGGTATCGTAAGGAGTGATGGGCCATTAGCTCGGCTGTAACTTTTCTCGAACGAGAGAGATAATTATGGCCAACGTATGAGAGCAAGGGAATTCCGCGGATAGCTATTCTCTTATGTGATGTCTCCAATGGTTCCAAACTTGATCGGAACACGATTAGAGTTGCGAACGATCACTCGCAACACCAAGTCTAGAGTCATTCTCTCGATGCAAGAGCTAGCCACAGACCAATTTATTCTTGTCTTCTTCCAGGAACCCGTCAGTGTCAATGAGTGCCGGATGATATGTCACAAACCTAATCCCCGGTTTTTGTTCAATATATCTGCAAGGGGAGAGCGGGTAGCCAAGTTTTCGAGAGGCTCGTTCTCATCCCCGTCAAGTTGTAGGCTGTTGATAGCCATGACTATTGACAATAGCTTTCTGCACGTTGGTCATACCTGTCATACACCCCAGACATGTCAAACGGACGACGATGCCCCCGCGGGTTAGGGAAGTATAAGAGTTGTCTTCTTTCCCCAGTGGTTTCCGTCTTCTTCATCATCCTCCTCTGCCAGCTTTCTCTGCCAGTATCCTCATCTCTTGAATCCCATATTGCCACTATCCTCGAGATATACCCCCTTTTTCTCTCTTCCAGAAAAGACACTTCGGTATGTACCGACCCAGTTGCTTCCTGAATTAATCTTATCATCATCGTCAATTCAATTTGACTGACCTAGATAAAATCCCTCAGTTGCCATCATGCAGATCATCAGCTCCGCCCTCACTTTCTTCGCCACCGCCCTTCTCTTTGGCCAGGCTGTGGCTCACCCCTCGGACCCGTGCAACGGACGCACAATCTGGGCCGATACCACCGATTGCCACGCATTCTACCAATGCGGTGCTGTTGGCGAGCCAGTGCACAAGTGGTGCGCTCCTGGGACGGGATTCAACCCGCACACGAACGCCTGTGAGAGACAAGAATATGTCTGCAAATAGGCGAAGACGCCTGGGGATTCACACTCTTGAGATCTATGCTCGTTGAACATGTGTATACAAATAATGCGGGGGACTAGTAGCCTCCTAGTTAGAATTGGTAGTAATATTTAATAACTACGGTGATCTTCACATCCTTTTGAATTAGGTAATTTGTTTGTTGGATGTCTGTCGCATAAACCAGGCATAGGGCATAACTTGGCCTGGATTCGGCAAGTGCGAGTCACCGTCAACTGCTTACTTCCCTTTTCTTCTTTCTTCCTCTTCGAATCCATCCTCAGGTAAGTCCCCTACTACATGTAGCAGATCAGAATCACCTCCCTCATTAACACTGGCGCCAACATTCTCGGACCCGACCCTCAATACTGGCAATACTCTTCTTCTACATCATTTCGCCGACTGTGTCGCCGATGATCACACGCAAACATACCACTCAAGCAGCCTTTGGACATCAATTCACGTAACAAGGACGGGGATACTCTCGCCTCCAAATTCGTCCTCGCTGTTGAGTGGAGGAGGTCTTCTTCGCTCCGCGATAAACTCCCATCAGACGACAGTAACTCGACTCAAGATTGCCGGCGCAAACTTCCACACAATAAACAATGCAGGCGGGAACCTGCTACATCTTGTCGCACTAGCACGACCTCAATATCCTGAGACACCCCATGGTGGAAGCCAAAGCGATAAGACTTTCACCTACCTAAGAGAGATAGGACTCGATCCGTTTCTAGAGGACCATCAACAGAGAATACCGGTGGAGGTAGCCGCAGCATATGGGAACGATTCGATGCTTTCCTTATTTCAAAGAGGCATCTAAAATACGTGACATTGAGATATATAAGAAAAAAAACAAATGAGGAGAATCTCATATCTACTCCATTCCGGAGCCATGATCTCTATCACACAATAGAGATGTCCGATCATCGCATTCTCCACGTTCTCTTCTTCTCTCCCTCCGTGTTTCTTATTCATCTACTCTATTATCATCATAGTCGCCTGTCCTACCTTCCATCGACACCGCGTTGCGCCTTGGCGAGGATGGCTTCACCGATGAGGTTAGTTAAACAAGTAGAGTTTAAGGCTGGGATCATGGGGATGGGTAAATTGTTTATTTTTGGTCCTATTTTCTTTTTAAGGTTTGGCTTGAGCTTGGGAATAAATAGGAGGATCGCAATTGCAGCTACAGTCATCCTGAAGCTACTCACATGCCAGGAAGTTGAAATTAGATGGAAGTATTGCCTAAATATAGATTCGCCGAGCTTCTACGACGTCATTTTATTTCACCCCCAACCCAAATCCTCGGTTATCTCGCAAGGAGCAAATAAACCTCGTATCCTCCATCTCGCACTAGTCGATCACGTATTAATAGATCCGAAACCCACGCTACAGTTTCACGAGCCTCTATAATTAGAAACTGACCCTGGTTCGTTCGTTTGGCTCGTGCTTCGACTCCAGATTTACAAGTTCTTAGTGTGAGTTTCAACAACCTTGATTTGACTTCGGGAAGCGAGCTTCCATGCAATAAACAGTAGATCAGAACAAATAGCTAATAATAACAGCAACGCCAAGCGAGGGTATCGGATATATTCCTGGTATCAAAATCGAATCAAATCAAAACAATCACTTCTGCTGCCAACCAATCGTTTCCTCATTCCTGTCCATCAGTCGCAGGTCCACAGGACTTGTCCAAAAAAAAAAAAAAAAAAGAATAGAAAAAATGGGGTGATGAAACAAATTCCAACGAAAAGAAAAATCAAAACAATGCCGCAATCCATGCGAGAATATCCAACAGTTCCCGACCGTTTCTATTCGCCAAAGCTCATGCAATCAGTCAGTCAATCAAGACCAAATAAAACAACGCCAGGTTGAATTCAGTTCAAACACATGCGTTCTGTAAGTAAACCATAAATGTTTTATAGAGGAAAAAAAGAAGAAAAAGAAAATAAAAACAGAGGCCAAAGCCAATTCCGGGGGAATATATGTTGTGAGAGAAGAAAAAAAAGGGAGAGTAAAGATTTTCAGGGTTGTGTCGTTCATACACAGACACTTCCTGGCCAGCAAGGCTCGGGCGTGCTGTACCCCCCAACTAGTGCGTGGGGAGGCTCTTCGTAGAGCTGTAGGTTCATGTTCAATGGTTCATCAACCCGCGAGAGACCGCAGGCCATCTCGTCAAGGGTCGGTGGAGGGAATGCTGGAGAATGTTGCAAAGAGCCAGAATAGCTGTAGTCTGACAAATCCTCTCGGGGGTCAGAGAGGAGGCGGGGTGATGGTGGATAGAAGCTATGCGCGGCTGCTGTCACGTAGCTCCCCGCCGCATCAAATGGGGAGCTCGCAATCGTCACAGCAGGCGGAGACTGGAGCGGTGGCGTATAGGGGGCGTATGTTGCAGAAGTTGAGGAGGGAGAGGAGGATGCCACGCGATAGTCCTGTATGCTGCGATAAGGGCTCGTTGGAGGGGGTGTAAAATGGTCGATTGAAGTGCGCGGTGACCACTGAAGACGGCTTTTGTACTTGGCCACGATGTGACTGGGAAGATCCATTAACGTAGCAGCCATCTGCAGCTCTGGGTTGAATGGGTCAGCGGTGCTCCGTGTAACGATGACTCGGTAGATCTCTTCAATCGGTCCGACAGAGAGCGGACCCAGATAGGCTCCTCCTAGGTCCGGGAATAAGCTATCCAAGGCCACACCAACTCCAAAAAACTGAGCAAGAATGGCGAGAGCCCCCATATCTGAATCGCCTCCTCGCAGCATTGCAGGCGGGAGCCAGAAAAGCCATCGTCGCAAGGGCTGCATACGCTCAAAGGCCTGCTCTGGCATCTGAGATAGGAGATCCTTGCGGAAGAGACGGACAAATTCAACCAGTTCACTCATTCGGCGATAGTACTCGGGATTGTGGGCGACACGGTTCTGAACGTTTTGAAGGCCGATGATCGTTTGGTCCAGGCTAGCTAGGTCCTCATCCTGAAAGTGATAGCCGGACATAACTGGGGCATTGGTGCATCCGAGGTATCGCTGATTGTCGAGGAAGAGGGCGAGCTCCGATTCCTGTTTCCACATTGGGTGCATAGAGTCCAAAACGGTTGTCAGACCCTGTTGCAGGGAGGCCCAGCTTTGCCTAGAAGTAGTCAGTACTCCATATTTCCATAAAAGACACATTGAATAAACCCACCATTCTGAAGCTTGCCACGAAAGAAGGATGGAAGCGGCAAGAATAGCGTCGCAATTCTCTCTCGAGAAGGTGCTCAAGGCTTTCTGAAGGCCCTGGATTGCGACCCCGCGATGATGATACGCGAGTTGCTTCGTTTCTTTATTTCGAGTAACCCAGGCGAGATGAGAGGCGGAGAGGGTGAGGATGGAGCTCATAACAAAATCGTGTGAAACTGCGATGGAAAGAAAGCTGAACAATGTCAGTACCCTTTTTTCACTCTCCTGGAATATTTTCATGTCGTCTTACATTGGCATCTTCTGGGCCCAAATGGTGCAGTTACTCAAGCCGCGGCGATGTAAGTCGATTGATAGGCCGATTATGTGGTGTACGAGGCGAAGATCGGTGCGAGAGAGTTTGCTCCAGCCACTGCGGGGGAAGTGGACGAGCTCCGGGAATGGGGCGATACCGGTGATATGCCAATTCTTGATTTCCAGTTCGATTTCGGCAGACATGAGAAGGTCAGGGATCTTCCGCGCGGCGGAAGATTCGTCCTGAATAGCAGCAACGTCCATATAATCGCACCGACAGTTGTGCTTGGTGCAGTTGCGGCTGTTCTGGAGCTTAGCCCGATTCCCTTCAGATTGAACGAGGATAGACGAAGGAGGAGTACATACCATTGAGGGAAGGTCTCGTCACAGCGGATATGTCGTCGCTTGCAGGTCTTGCAGCCAAAGCGAGACTTGGTGTGGCTCTTGCGAGGGGGACCGCCACCAGGACCAGCCATGTTGTCTGTGTATGTGTGTGTGAACGGGGAAGAAGTATGGAAGGAATGTGAAGAAGGAATGTTGTCAAAAAGGAAGGACAATCAAGTTATCGATCAACGAAACAAGGAAAGGGAGGCTAGGTCAAGCCCAAGCCAGGAAAGGATAAGTAGGAATGGGTTTGGTTGGTGAAGGAAGGATGAACAAAGGACAATGAGGCGGAGAAAGGGTGGATTGGAGAGGATATATGTATCTGGCGTAGGAAGACAATAGATAGATAGTATACAGACGGACCAGGAAGGAAAGAGCCGGTCGATCAGTAGCGCAAAATGCAGAGTCCAAAAATAACCTCGAGCCGCAGCCCCAGGTCCCAGCGCAGATTGAAGAATGTGGATGCACGTGGGGAATACGAGAAAACGGCAAGGAACAGAACCGTCGGGGGATTTTGATTTGCAAGAAGAACAGGAACCCGAGGAGAAGGAGTTATAAATGGAGGACGCAGACCACTCGAGACAGGTTCAGCTAAAAAGAGTGGAGACTGGGAAGGTGAGAAGTGAAGTCGAAGTTGACGTCTGAGGTGAGCGTGCGAGAGAGATGAAGATGGAGGAAAGGAAAGAGGCAAGAGAGAACGAGGGATGGTCGAGGATCATATAAGAAAAAAGGACGTTGTTCCAATGAGACTCTCTGTATGGGAGAGAAGTTCCCCCAGGAATGAGCCATAATAAAACAAACCAGAAAAAAAAATATATATATCATTATTATTATTTCTGATGGAATGATTTTAATTATTTAATTATTTTAAATGATTTTTTTTAAGAAAAATAAATAAATAATAATTAATAGAATAGAATAAATTGGTCCAAACTTAAGGGGGGGGAGAGAGAAGCGTTCACTAGACTGGGGGGGGAAAGAAAATAATAATAATAATAATCAGAATAATCATCAAAAGTCAAAATTAAAAAAACCAAAGGAAGGGAGAAGAAAAAGAAAAAAGAAAAAGAAAAAGAAAAGACAGGAATATATTAGTCACTTGGTTAGCAGTTGGAGGTAAACCATGAAAGGATGGGTCAGATGCTGATCTCCAAAATCCGATACTATTTGGTTAGTATACTCGAAAATATTATTAGCATTAGTCGGGCTAATTCATCGTCCCGACTTCGCAGGATATCGACAGATTCGTTCATGAGCTAGTGGAGGGGAGAGGAGATGAGAGAGAGAGAGAGAGAGAGAGAGGGAAAAAAAAAAAAAAAAAAAGACAAGTTTGAATGTCTGTTCGTCAATCAATCAATGGAGGATTATTATTAGCAGTCCGCTAGGTCGAAAGAAGGTAAGGAAAGTAAGAACGAGGAGGATCATGATTTTGAGCCTCCAATTTCGGGAGAGATGAATGGACCAACGAAGCAAGAGGGTAAGGATAATGATGATAATCAAAATAAAAATAATAATAATATTATTATTATTACTGTTATTATTTGACTCCTCTAAGATTATTAGAGATATTATAATTAATATAATTTATTATGATGATGATGATGATGATGATATTGCAATGAAGCCCAAAATAACCCTTTGGCTGCTCAGTTTCCCACCCCACGCGGTTATTCTGGACCAGCCGAATGCGGTCTAGTGCCTGCCTTCCCCATCAAAGGGCCCCTTTCCGCCTAACCCTATCTGGGGTTAGCAAGTGGGTTAGTCATCCATCACCACATCACATCACATCACCTGCACTGAACCAGCCAGCGGACATACATTTCCACGCCTTGTTCAGCCTGCCAAAAACCAAGGAGTGCCAACCACGGTCCAGCCAAAAATCCAGACGTCAATAACAAAGGGAAAAAATGTCCGCGAATGATGTCCAAGTGAAAAGCTTCGGGAGAATTGATCTTGACTCCACAAGTTGACAACTTTGGGTCAACAGTAAGTAGTTGATCCATCCCCTCCATTTTCCCACAATCAGCCCAGCCGAAGTGGGTGGCACGGGATGAATGCCAAGAGAAGTTTCATCTTATTATTGTTTGGGTGCTTAATTGGGAGGTCTAAGCCTCTACCCTTTCTTTGGTTGGATCTGGAATGGGGCTGCACTCACTGGTTGGGGAATTTATTCGCGCCTGAGAAAGAAAAAAAAAAATAATAATAAAAGGTTCAATTTTCCCCTTCAATCGATCAACAACAGAAAAATATAGAGAAAATACAGAATTTACTGTGATCACACTTGCCCTTAACAAAACAAAAATAAAAAAAGAAAGAAACAAAAGAAAAAAAAAAGGGATCATCAAAAAGCGATTGAGAAAAGATTACCGCAGAAAAAAGCAACGACTTCCCCCCTCCACCTTACAGATCTTGTAAGCGAAGTGCCACACAACTTAAATGGTCTCCCTGTCCGTGGCGGCGACTAAAACATGCGCAAGGGGATGATAGGACGGGAATGAAATCATGAAGATGAGAAACATGCTCCTGGGACAACACTAAGTTCATCGCCCGCCCCCAGCGCAGCAATCAGGGTCTCCAACAAGATGGCTGGAACTCTTTAGTTTGGTCTTGGCTAGCTGGGGTGAGAGGTGAGGTTAGTTCATTGGGTTTTTCCCAAGGATCCCAAAGATCACCGTGACGGATGGAGTCGGCCGAAGACAGACCTGCCTTGCCTGTCCAGGCAACTGTGGAAGAGAGAATCCACCTGGCCTCAGCCTAACGGTAAGAGTCATGTCGGCTGTTTAGGAGTGAACGGCTCGGGGGTTTTCCTAGGATTTTGAACCAAGGGGGACTCCAATTATCCTGAGAGCGGCCGCGGAGATAAAATAGCTAACAGCTAACTAACGGTTAGAGCAGGATCAGGGGACGTTAATATTGGTCACTATTATTCTTAGTGTTCCCCATTCCCAAAAAAGTTCTGAATACCAGATCTCTCAACCAACGAGGATCCAGGTGAAGCCAGGATGATCGCCTTCCTAAAATCCCTTCGTCTAACACTAATAGGGTGAGAAGCAACGACTATCATCTCCGGCTGGTTGACAACCCAGGTCATTCGGTGAGAACCTGGACAAACACGCCCTGTCAATGACTTGATCCATCCTAGTATTATTATTGTACTAGGTCTCAGCCTATTCTCCCCTATTATATTATCAATTTTTTGATGATGACGATCTGGCTGGCGAAAGAGCCACCACCAACATTATTGCTTTTACCGATGCCTCGTGGCCAATTTGAATTTCACCTTGTATCACCCAAGCAGTTGACCAATCACTGTGCAATGAAATCCCTTCTGCCAGCAGCCTGACTGACTGACTGACTGACGCAGACTGAGCGGTCATCTAGGAGGTATTTATTGTTCATGGTGCCTAAAAAAAATAAAAACAAAAAAGGAAGGAAAAAATAAAAAGAGACAATCCACACACTCGTCCACTCCATTTATTCAAACCCACCCGGAAGAAAAAATTCAGGACCACCTCATGGCCCCATGTAAACAACCTTATTACGCACTAGGATAGACCCTGTTAGAAGATAAACCCTGCCGGAAAGTTTTCGGTGCCTGTGGAGACTGCCACTAATATTAGAAAGAACTTCCTTGCAGAGGGGTCTGGTGTCTGCCCGCGTGCGCCGTTTTTATCCGACAACTCAAGTCATGCAAACCAACTCCATTTTGGAGCGTACTAGTAGTATGGACCTAAGTAAGATAGGTAGTAGGTAGGTATTTATTTATTCGTCCACAAATCAAAATATACGTTGAAGTAATCAATCACCTGGTCAGTCGACGATGGGGTTCTGAATCGGGACTTGTCAACTGAAACCACTATCCCTTCCCATCTCATATGCATCGCATCGCATCGCATCGCAGTCCCCCCCAGTCTCAATCTCAATATTATTACCACCCACCCACACAAGAGGTAGAGACAGACCGAGAAAGAGAAAGAGCGATTCATGGCATTCATCCCAAGGGTCAGACCATGTCAGATCGAATCCCAAACCAACGTATCGTACATGACGTACCCATACGGCTAGGGCTCGACGGCGCAAGATAAGGTCAAGAACAACAGCCTCAAGGCACCGAGGCTGCCCACTTTTGTCAAACGCGACAGACGAGCTCATTAGTCAAATGTCAACCTGCCAGGATGTATTTAATTATGTTTTATTTTCAATATGATTTTTTTTTTGGAGCTGGTCACTCCTCAAGCTAAAGTTTTTAGATCGGGGGGAAAATGCGTAAACCTTCTTTTGGAAGAAGAAGAAGAAAGGGGGAAGATGACTCTTCGATTCGCTGGATGGAAATTAACCCCAGCTGTGCAAGATTAATTAATATATCTCGTTCGTTGGGAACAAGCCCTCTCTCGCTCTCGCTCTCGCTCTCTCGCGCGCCTCTATGCCCTTCCCAGTAATCTCTGCGGCAGCGGGTGGGGAGGCCAGCCATTGGCAAAGAAACCTACCGGGGGGGGAAGGAGGGGCCCATTCTGTGAAGATGACTTGGGGCGTTGGTGGCCCGTAGCGTCTGGGTTAAAAAGATTAATCGTCCCTAGTATATTCAAAGCTCCATCTTTCGCCTGAGCTAACTGTTTAGTTCCAAAAACTGGGTCGTCGCCTTGACGCGTGCCTGGTAGTACAAAATCTCCTCGGCTGTCCGACTTTATTTTATTTTTTATTTTTTATGTTTTATTTACCTCGTCGCAAAAGTAGGCAAGTAGGAGAGGAGCATTGTGAAGTGGTACAGTTTCAGCCTCAATAATTGGTAGCCAGTCAATACCGAGAGTTACACATTTCCAGATGGCTGGATGAAACAAAAGCTCGACCGTTCAAGATCCATGTCAGAGTTCGCTAATTTTGATCTAAATTGGAAATGGATTTCATTACTCAGCGTCAAAGACAAAAAAGAAGCAATCTGACATAGAGTTAAGACTAAAATCGAACTGTTGGAAAGGCTATCCGGGGCCGCGGGCCGGGTCACGGGAAGGCTGTGTGAACAAGCCCATCATGAACCAGGGATGAGGAAGGAGGAAATTGAAAATGATTATCATCGTTGAGTCAAAAAGTCTTGTCTTTGATGAGAATAATGCGGCTGGAAATATATATATAATAAACCCTTTTGACAACTGGGCTGACGGGATCCAAGGGGGGGTCTAGAGTGTCTGACCGCAGACCCTGGCTGGCCTTCTGCCACTGACAGGATCTCTCCCTCACGCTCCTTACCTTTTCCCTGCTCTAAGCTCCGACGCGACCTGCATCAGCACATGTGTTGTCGCACAAAAGCCTCATGCCACGTTTTCCTTGAAGGAGGTCAGGAATGTGTGTGTTGGAAGGGAAGGAGGGGGGGGGGAAAGGTGGAATCCTGGATGCATGAAGCAAGGCTGCCATGTGATGTGATGGGGCACTGGAACCAGACCAGATCTCATATCGTCAAAGGCTTGGCAGAATGGAGATAGAAATAGAACCTGACGAGTCGGGTAACTGGTATCTTGTCTAGGAAGAGATTTTATTTTATTTTATTTTGGTTTTGTTTTGGTCTGATTTTTCTCATTCTCTTGGGAAGGTGAAACCATGGAACAGTCAACACTTAATCTGGCGAGGATTAGTTGGGAGGTAGTAATTAACTCTGTGGAGTATACAAAGTAAGTAACGGGGCAGAAGGGAGAGAGCATGAGTTAACCTGGACTAGCCCTGGTCTCCTTGTTCGGGACACGCACTAACCGAATCCAGTATCGGACGGAGATTTCCGACCCGCTGGCCAATCCGCAACGAGCAGCCATTCTCCGCATTTGATAGCGGCTGCCCACTTACGATCTAAACTTTGGCTCTCTGCTCCAATAGGATTTCATCCTGCCCCATTCTCGCTAAAAGCCCTTCTCGCGAGATGCCACCGCATCCGGTTAGCTCCATAGCTGCTAGGGTCACCGCTGTTTAAATTATCCTATTGTCTATTTAATTAATTAATTAATTTACATTTATTAATTCTTTTTTTTCTTATTGATTATTATTATTATTCTGGCGGGTTGGGTCTGTCAACTTTGTTTGGGTTCGGGGCAACTTTATTTCGGCTCGTCTCTACCATCTTCATTGTTCATCAATCTATGAATCTATTTTCTTCCTCGAGAGAAACACCAATGATTCGAAGTTCAAACAGAGTCCAGGGGATATCATGATGAAGGAATCACTTCCCTCCTCCTCCCCCTTTTTTGAATATAATTTTTTTAATCTTGCTTTCCCTTGTATTCCCCCCCCCTTTTTTTTCCTGCATGTTATTCTCCTGACTTTCTTCGTTTAAGCGAGTCTTCATGTCTTGTACAAAGTTACACAGACATGCCGCCGCCATATGGGCTGACATGAACCAGTGCCGCCACAGCTTTCAATCTTGATCAGGGTATGACGTTTTAATAATAATAAGAATAATAATAATTCGTGGAGGGCTCTAGGCAGATTTCACCGAATTATCACACTAGGCAACAAGAAAGGCTTACCTGGTGTGTTGCAAGGCAGAGTTGGGCCCGTTCCAGACAGAGAGAGCTCCAGTATCAATCAACACAACTCCAGACCAGACCAGACTCTTCTCTCTTTCTCTCTCTCTCCTCCCTATCCCGGATAATCATAGTACCTTCCATTAATTCCAGGGCTCGTCCCAGCCCCCTCCTATCATTTCAGACAACACATTCCCATTCCAGCCAGCGGTGAGACAGATTATCTTCGATCTGACTTAACAGCTCGAATGACAACCTCAGACAAAGTGTCAACCTGGACAAGGTCCCCCCCTTCCTTCTTGGAATGTAATGATCTCGACCTTTTTGCAGAACCTGCAGCCCCCTACTCGATCCAAGGCTGCAAGAACATTAGGTATGTTTGTCGAGGTAACCAACCAACCAACCCAGCCAGATCTCTACCCCTGCATACATACGCACTACAATAATACATTCCGGGGGCAGACCTACATTCGTAATTAAGATATATACCTAACTTGGTGTTCAATCGTCTCGTCTTTTGGGGAAAAAGAACCGAAAATAATAAATAAAATAAAAAAGAAGAAGAAGAAGAAGAAGTCCCAGCAAGAGTCACAGCCAACCCAGGGGACAATCCCTTGGGACGTCGATCACTTATTTTCCATGTCTGTCCCAACCAGCTCTACTTCCTCTCTTATGGACTATTGCCGTAATCGCTGTCCTTGCTCTTAACGGATCGGATTATAAGGTCGGTAGCTAGACCATCGAAGTTCCCACGATAATTATTCATCAATTAATTTCAACACATCCTGCCGGATTGACGATGATTTCCCTTTTCACTGATTTGTCTGGAAGACCGTCGCCCACCAATCGGGAATTCCTTCCTTTTTCTCCGTCGAGAACCCGAGGTTGTTTTTCCATGCAGGATGATTAGACTTGAAAGTCAGAAGATAAATAAAATAAAATAAAATAACAAAAAAGAAGAGAGGCTCTCTCTCTCCCCTCCTCCCCCTCTCCATATTTGCCAAATGTATCCACAACACTAAAAAAACTCCCTAGGCTAAGCGATGCAAGTAGCTGCATGACTGGAATGGTTTCCTGTCAAAATAAATGAACTACCCAGAGGACCGTGATATATATGGATCAGCCGTGGATCTTACCAGAATTGGTCCCATCCTGCGAATTCGGTATATTCCCCCTGTCTCTCTCTGTATCTTTTACTCCCTCTCTCTCTCAACAACAGCCTAGAAGGGACAGGACAGGACAGGAAGTGTAGAAAAAAAGCTACCTCCTACTACTCCGACTCCTACCGAGATGACTCTTTTTCTTGGCATTTTTTTTTCTCTTCTTCTTCTGATTGATTTATCTATTTATTTGCTATTTTTCAATTCTTCCAAATTAAAAAAAAAAAAAAGTCCCCTTTCTTGCAACCTGAAGGACTTGGACTTCCTTGGCTTTCCGAATTAGGTTATATTTTGAGAGCGTAGTAGGGGTGTATATACAGTCAATAGATATCAACTGGCTCCAGGCCCAGGAAAGCTAACCCAGATGAAACACAACATCTATCAAGGAGGGGGGGATAATTATAGCTCTCATCTTTGAGATTGTCCCGGCCTCGTGTGTTGTTCTAACTTTGGCTCTGGGGGCTGAATGCAAGGGTAAAGTACCCAAGTAAGCTATACTTAGAATCATCATCTTCTAGGGGAGAAAATGCGTCACGCGAGAGGACAGCATCATCGAGGTACATTTTCTGAGAAAATAGGTATGATCATGAAGGTCCTCCCTCCCGCAGCAGTAGCAGCAGTAGTATCAAAAGTATAGCAGCAAACTATACAGCTGCAACTCAATAAATCGTGAAATGATATCTATCTAATACTGGCCCTAGTCTAAGCTATCGGTGAACCAACCGGTACATCATGATCCAGTTCGTGTTCATCGTTCCAGCGGTCCTCCCTTGCCTCCGTGGTATATAAGCAAATCCCTCCCTAAATCCATCGTTGATTCCACAGTCTTGATGTTTCCTTTTTTTTTCTTTCTTTTTTTCTTTTTTTTTTCTTCTTGAAATCGCACCAGTCATTAGATCTCACTTCTATACCCAGACATGGTACTCGTATCAAAATCACGGGGAAATTCAGTCGTCGTCCGCGAGGAGAAAGTCATCAGAAAAACGTCATTAGCGACTGTTGTATCCTTTCGCTCCCATTGCACAGGCCAAAGAACAAAGGTAGAAAAGAATCAAAGATCGCCACTGAACAAACAGACACACAAAGGGGGGGGAGAAAAGAAAGAGAAAAAAAAAAGGAATAAAAAAAGCATAATGCAATGCGTTTTTATGCGCCATTCGCCATGACTTTGCCCCCGAAATCACTAACAAATGCCCGAGTTGGATCTAAATCTGGTATACAGAACGAAGTTTCTGCGGGATGTTGTCCGGGAGTTGTGCGAGGAAGGTATCAAAATCGGGTATCATGTTTTTATAGCCTTGCAGAACCTATAAGGAGGGGGAAGAAATTAGCGGCGGTAGGCAAGGAAGGGTACCAATGGATAGAAATTTGAGCTTACCTGCTGAAACGAGCTCTGGATTTCGCGGTAGTCTTCCTGGCTGAGGGATTTGGTAGGGAAGGCAGCGATAGCCTGGAAGTACTCCACCAAGCTGGATTCCATCGCCTGCGGGTTCTTCATGACTACCTGGTTGAAACCTAAGAATGCCGACGCCTTCTCCCGAGTGGAATCAATCCGGCTCATGGACTTAAGGAAGGTACCCGCGTATCCTCCCAAACGCGGTGCAAGCTGATCGGAGCAGCAGATACCGAGTCTACCCAGCGCCATCGCCGCGTTCTCATTCACCGAGTCGATAATCTCTTCGTTGTTGATTATACTGCATAGCCCGTCGTACAGCTGGTCCAAGTACGGTGACAGCGCCGCCTTTTCATTAACGGCAATCTCACCGCACGACCAGCAAGCGTTGTTCAGCACGCTGAACCCGGTATGCCGATCATCGTCACGAATCTGGTCGAGGTCGAGCTGTTTGACCAAGGTGGGCATGATATTCGGAATGAAGGACCCCAGCTGGGGGAAGATATTGATGGCACAATCGCCGAGGAGAGCGTACGATGACTGGCGCACCTCATAATTCGGGTCCTCCATGCAGAAACCGAGGAGGTCGAAGAAGCGAGGCTGTGAGTTAGCCACGAGCTCCCCGCTCTTCTGCGGGTCAATAGCCTGGATGATGCAACTCAAGAGATCCAAGCTGGTGACCAAGAAATCCTTGTCAGGCTCCTCAACACCATGGTTGTTGACAGAGGCCATGGACTCCTGTAGGTTTTCGTAGATGATCTTAATGCAGCGTTGGAAAAGCACCGGCGCAAAAGGCGCGAAGGCATCGCCATAGGCCGCAGAAATGTATCCAAGGCATTCCAGCAAGGGAAACAGCTCCCGTGACTGATCCGAGATTTTGTTATACCGATCAATCAGGGCAGGCATGAGAATGTCGACCAGATGAGGTCGGGCCAGCTCTGTCATCACACACTCAGCCAACGTTTGGACACAATCATACAAGATGTACATGTTTCGGTCTTTGTATTTCCCGAAGCATTGTACGAACTGCCTCAGGATTGGTTCACAGTAGGGAATCAAGTTAGCATCGGATTTTTCTTCCAGACTGGCAAAAGCCGATGCGGCCGCCTCCTGGACCTTTTTGTTGCCATCCAGCATTCCATGCAGGATACCTTCCATCATGGGCTCAAAGAAGCGAGCCCGCTCCGACGGATCGTTCAAGTGAGAAGCCCACTCGGAGTATCGACCCAGACACCAACAAGTGATCTGGCGAACCACAGGCTGCGCATCAGTCAATAGCGAAATTAGGTAGGGAACAAGCTCCGGTAAGTGGGGTGTCACTGCATCCATGCATCCATCCGCCACGGCACCCAACGTCAAAACGGCCGCCTCGCGTTGGGGCCATTGTTCGTGGCGCAGAGTGTCCTTCAAGTATGGCAGGATAATCTCAAAGATGGGCTGATGGTAGACGTTAGAAAAGACGTCTAGGGCGGCGGCAGAACATTTGCGCAGAGTCCATTCATCCTCCGGATCGTCACCAAATTCGGAATCCTCGATTTCACCCTCGCTCAAATCGTCACCGGCCTCCTCCTCCTGTTGCGCATTTCCATTCGATTGTTCATCCGGCTTCGATGTTTCCAGACGGGAGCCTTTTGACTTGGCAAACTGTGGCTTGAGGTCTTCGGCGCGATCTTCCAATTCGGCATCGTCGCCCTCATCTGCCAGTCGGGCGGCCTCTTCCTCATCATAGACCATACTCTGCAGCAATACGGGGATGATTTTCGGCATGTGATGGGCTAGGGGTTGCTGCAATTTCTGCTGCTCACCCGCAACAAGCCAGAACTCTGCTGCATCGAGGGCCAGCTCGGGATCTTCCTGGCTGTGCTGCTGCATGATAATGTAATTGACCAGACCTTCCATATGAGGAATCAGCTTCTCGGGGGAGAAATCGACAAGCTGCGCAAATGTCTGGCAGACAGTGCGACGCACTTCTGTGTTGGAATCGTTGGCCAGCTGGAACAGTTGCGACAAGAAGAGGTCCATCGAGACAACCAAAGCATGAGGCCTATGAGGAAGGAAGGCGTGAATAGTCGTGAGGGCCATGGTGCGGACACGAGGGCTTTCGTTGGAGGTGAACTGTAACAGTTTTGGGATAATGATGTCCAGAGGACACTGACCCTGGTAGTCGCGCTCGAGGATCTTCCGGTTATCCTCGCACACCTTCGCAAGGGCAGACATGGCGGCCTCTTGGGCCAAAGCCGGGATATCGCGCGAGGGATTTTCCACGAGGTTTAATAGCTCATGGAGTACCTCTGGCCAGGCCAGCAAACCGGCTTGCTGCACCAACTCCGTAATAATGCTCCCGGCGGATGTTCGCACCTGAGGGTTTGTGTCGCGGAGTACGACCAATGTGGCCGAACGGATGTATGACAGGCAGGGCTGAGGGATTGTGCTATATGCTACGCGGATTTTGGTTTTGAGGTTCATGGCGGCGGCGAATCGGACCATGCTATAGGTGTTTGCGTCCATACCCACGACGGAGGGGATTTGCGGGGTGCAGAAAATATAGGTGATATAGTTGACATAATCGGGAGAAGAGGTGGCTTGTACCAACATCTATCAGATCAAAGCAAACGCATTTATCAGTCATTTGTTTTTGAAGGTTATGGGTGGAGAGAGAAAAAAAATATTTCATGATGACATGCGGGATGGCGGAGAGGCTAAGGAGAAATCCAAACCCCGTCGCAGAACACAGAAACGGCCAGAGATCGAAAGGACAAGGGTGATTCAGAGTATAATTAAGGCGAACTCACCTGTTCCGCCTGTTTTTGGGCGGCGCGATTGTAAGGGTTTAAGGAATCTCTGAGACAGCAAGCCAGCTGCCTCAATTGATCATCCTGCGGATGCCACTCCATGATGAAAGACAAAGAAGGAGAGGGGGGGAGAGGAGGGGGGAGAAAGGAGGGGGAGGAGGAGAGGGGGGGGGAGAGAAAGGAGAAGATAGAGTAATGGTGGGTTGTTGGAGTGGTGGGAGGAATGCGAACGAAAGAACCCAAGAGGGACAGAGAGAAGGTGGAGTTTCGTGACCAGATGGAGAGAGGTGGTGATGGAGGTCGTTCTGGTCGATGGAACCCCGCCGTCTGTTCGGGTGTTATTATTGTGCGGTGGGCAAAGGGATGCGTCCTCCACTGGTGGGGATAGTAACCTCCCGATTGGAGTGTATATTATGGATTCTTTTTTTTTTTTTTTTTTTTTTTGTTGTTGGAAAATTAAGGAATTAGTTCGTCAACCATTTCAAAATGAAAATTTTGATTCTACACAGTATTCACCATTATTAGGTGAGACTGATTTTGAGAGATGTCAGGTATTCGAGGGTATCGGGTGTATTGTATTGTTTATTCATCATCCTGCCTACCTTAAGGTAATGTATACCTTGCCTCAGCCCTTACAGTGTGGAATTATTCTATCCCAGCTGTTCCCTGGGGGACGACTCAAAAAATGGAGAGTAGAGAGATCTGCAAGAAGTTATTACAAGTCATATATACTAGGTACTTATTTATATCTTCTCGTGCGGTATACCTCATCCACCTAGATCTACCTCCCCTGCCCTACTGGAAGGTACCCTTCTGCTGCTAGTACGGATACCTGGGCGTTACACCATTACATACGGTTATGTGGCGCCAAGCAACTATAATTATGCGGGATGACTAAGGAAGGCTGCTTCACTAACTAATTATACACCCTGTTGGAGATACAAGAAGAAAAAGGCCATAATCACTCGACGTGACCAGAAAGAATAGGGAGGCAGTTTTGCTGTCATATAATTACCTAATTAAATTAACCAACTGGTTAAGTTACTTGGTTATATTTACCATGTGATGTATGGCATGTTAGAAAGGAATTATTGTTATTATTATTATTATTGTAATAATAATAATAATAATGGCCTAACACTCCAGACTAACTGACCAAAAGGGAAATACTACTACAAGTTAGCTGACTGGATGGTCAGTCTCTCCAGGGAGAGATGGATGGAGAGAGTATTCTCTTGGGAACTCTCCAGATACATAATCCTCCAGCGTATATTCTCCGGGGCGCGTCCTCAGTCTTGAAGAGATAGATCTACCTTGCATGAGCCTACATGAGGAGATAATAATAATAAATATATAATTATAACAAGCTGCATCAAAACTTCCGTCAATTCAGTGACTGGCACCTAGGTTATAGTTAGATTATTAGTCATGGTACGAGTATCTAAAACATGCAAGTGAAATTTCCCCTGAATTTCGGTGGAATTGAGTTCGAGGATGATTTTGTTCCAGAATCGACGGAACTTCGGTTTCCGACCTCACGTGTTGCCAGAACAATAAAAAGATCCCCCTCGTCTCTCCACAACGAACATCTTTTTCCCCTTCGTCCACTTCCATTCCTCAGGTAACTCCAATCAACCAAGGAAACCCCCATCATGGATGTCCTTCTGGACGTCGTCGACACCTATGTCTTCGACCGACTCTACGCGACGCTTTATCCTCTGTCGCCGGCGGTTCTCACATCTCAAACTGCCCATGCTTTTAACGCCACCGAGCTGGCGCCGCTGAACCACAATATCAATCGCTATATTGAACTGGCCCCCTCAAAATGGGCCGCCCAATCCGCATGGTCCCGGAACAATATCTACCGACAGTTTGTGAGCTTGTTTTTGATTATGTGGTTCGTATCCTCGCCAACTCCGTCTTGGATAAACCAATCGATTAATAGCGCCTCTGTGTAGGATTTTTGGCCTCGTGCTCTACTTCATCAGTGCAACACTTTCATTCCATTTGGTCTTCGACAAACGCGCCATGAAACATCCCAAATTTCTCCGAAATCAAATCCGATTGGAGATTAATCAGGCTGTGAGCGCGATGCCAATCATGGCCTTGCTTACAGCACCTTTCTTCGTGGCCGAAGTGCGCGGGTACACGAAGCTCTATGACTTCTCGGATGAGGCACCTTTCTCGCTCTACACTTACCTGCAATACCCACTGTTCATTGCGTTCACCGATTTTGGCATCTACTGGATCCATCGCGGTCTGCATCACCCCGCCATCTATAAGCGTCTGCATAAACCACATCACAAGTGGATTATTTCGACCCCCTATGCCAGCTATGCTTTTCACCCGTTGGATGGATGGAGCCAGAGTCTGCCGTACCACATTTATCCTTTCCTCTTTCCTCTGCAGAAGATTGCCTACTTGGGTCTGTTCACCTTTGTCACGATCTGGACTGTGATGATCCGTAAGTCTCCGTCTTCCTTGGTATATCAGTCAGATTAGAGAAAAATATGGCTTTCTAACGATTTCTGCTAGACGATGGAGAATATGCGATGAACTCGCCAGTGGTCAATGGCTCTGCCTGTCACACCATTCACCACTACTACTTCAATTACAACTACGGGCAGTTTCTTACCCTCTGGGACCGGATTGGCGGAAGCTACCGGAAGCCAGATGCTGCGCTCTTTGACCGCGAACAGCGTCTAAAAGAAGATGAGATTCGCAAGCAGGTTAAGGAGATGGAACGGCTGGTGAAGGAGGTGGAGGGGACGGATGATCGGTCTTACTCGCAAGTTGAGGAAAAAAAGACACTGTGATGTGTGGTACGTTATATTGATTAAAACTGTAGTGGATGTATTATTATTATTATTCCAACTATTATGCCATGCTCCATTTTAGAGCTTGGAGATGTATGTATTTATAACTAATGTTTAATTTTGGTTGCATCGATATCTATAGAAGGAAGGTATAAAAGACAGTGTTTTTCTTTGTTTGCGCCCCTTCCTGGCAGTTCGGCAAACCGACTCCGGCCGATCGATGTCGTCGGAAGGCGCATCAATCATCAGCCATCAAATCTTTCTTTGGTCGATTATTCCAGCAGTCCTCTTTTTATTTTTATTTTTATTTTCTCAATAAATCCAACTACCCCCTCTGTGATTCAATCGACAACATCCTATTCGCCAGAAGAAGGTGATTCGTTGAGTCCCCACTGGTCTTGTCGATAGAAGGCGTTCGTTCACCCAGACAGACCCAGACTATATATATATCAAGGGATTGTTCGACATCCCCAAGCAACGATATTTTCTGCTCAACCATACCATCCTGCTGTGATCACCGTTGGATGGTCCCTCCCCTTTCAGAAAATGCATTTCACGAAACGTACCCCTCGGTCTCTTTTCACAATCGCAAGCAGACAACTGTCTACGTCGCGAAGCTCTCCTCCGTCCGGATTAAAGATCAACTCCAGCCGTCTGTGGGAAACCCTGCATCAAACATGTAAATGGGGACCTGGTCATCGCTACGGCCCGTACGCTTCCCTTTCTCTCGCAAGATGTTTACCATTACTCTTTTTCTTGGCCTCCTAACGCTTCCCCATCTAGGAACCCGACGGACACGGGTATGGCTCGTCTGACACTCTCTGATGCCGACGCGCAAGTCCGCCGCTGGCTTGCGGACGAAGTGCACAAGCTCGGATGTAACCTTCAGATTGACCAGATGGGCAATATGTTTGCGCAACAGACGGGTCACTTGAAATCGTCTGTCCCTATGATCGCCATGGGCAGCCATCTGGACACCCAGCCCCGCGGAGGCCGCTATGATGGGATTCTGGGGGTCATGGCCTCACTGGAAGTACTAAGAACGATGAAGGAGAACGGATATCAGACCGCGTTTGATGTGGGGTTGGTTAATTGGACAAAGTATGATCTCTAACCCGTTCTATCTACTACACCTGGTTCATTCAAACCCGTATTAACCCTCATACAGCGAGGAGGGCGCCCGGTTTCCCAAATCCATGTGCTCCTCTGGCGTCTGGGCCGGCGCCACCCCTATCCAGCAAGCCTGGGACTTGCGCGACATCCACGATTCCAACGTCACGCTGCGGTCGGAGCTCGAGCGCCACGGGTTCCTGGGTGATATCCCGTGCTCGGCAACAGAAGGGGTTGCGCTGGGCGCCCACTTCGAGTTGCATATTGAGCAGGGCCCAATCCTTGTGGAAAGCGGCCGGTCGCTGGGGGTGGTTCAGGGCGCACAGGGATATCGTTGGCTCACGTTTACGGTGCAGGGCCGGGACGCGCACACGGGCACGACACCGCTCAGCGCTCGACAGGACCCGCTGCTCGCCGCCTCGAAGATGATCGCCGCCTCGAATGCGGTGGCAAAGCGCCACGGGGCGTTGGCGTCTACGGGGGTGATCAAGGTGCCGTCGAATGCGTCGACCAATACGGTTGCATCGGAGGTGACCTTTACGTTGGATATTCGGCATCCGCGCGATCGCGTGGTTCAGACGGTGCAGGAGGAGTGTTTGGAGTCGTTTGCAGCCATTGCAAGGGAGGATGGCAAGGGGGTGAAGTTTGACTGGACGTTGGATACGGATTCTGCCGCTACGCAGTTTGATTCGGGCTGTATTGAGGCGGTTCGAATGGCGGCTGAGGCATTGGTGGGCAAGGAGAAGTGCGTGGATATGACTAGTGGTGCTGGCCATGATAGTGTGTATACCAGCCGGTGGTGTCCAACGACGATGATCTTCGTGCCGTGTCGCGACGGGGTCAGTCATCATCCGGAGGAGTATTGTCGTCAAGAGGATTGGTAAGTTTTCTCTCTCTCTCTCTCTCTCTCTCTCTCTCTCTCTCTCACTCTTTCACTGCCATTTATTGGCTGTGGTTACTGATGCTTGGTATAGTGCTCTGGGAACGCAGGCGTTGCTTGAGGCGGTGATTCATTACGATCGTTTTATCTCTGATCGAAAGTGAAATCCATTCTGAACAGTCGAAGCTGTGCATGAATATATAGACGAATAAAGACATAAAATATATCTTGGGTTTTCCTCTATTCAAAATAAGACGTGCGATATGCTGTAGAACATCTACTTAGAAACCTATATTTTACAGTAGCAGATAGATAAAAACCTAACTTTTCCCCCTGTTTTCCACTGAAACATACTCTCAACACGTCCCAAGCAATATTTTCGAGCTCAATTGGGACGCATCGTGGGTCCGTCCATGAAGGGAAAAAAGCCCCGCGAATGTTGTCGGAGGGCGCCTCGTCGCAACTTGTCGCACTCGCCACCAGCCCAGACAGACATTTATATTGCAACCCTCCCAAATACTCCCTCCCATCCAATCCATAATTAACCCCCAATTGAATTCTCTGCCCACCTCTAATATGTCCCGTCGACCGATTCATTTCCACCCCCCTGCAGCCGAGGCACGTTGCGCGTCTGCCCCCATCGACGGCCTCCGCACATTTCATCGATCACTGCCAGGTTATGCCCCAACACCTCTGACCGAGCTCCCGACCGTGGCCCAAGAGCTGGGTGTGCGAGCCGTATTCGTCAAAGATGAGAGCAACCGATTTGGCCTCCCATCGTTTAAAGCCCTCGGCGCCTCGTGGGGTTGTTATCGGGCCGTCGCCAGGCGGCTGGGTCTGTCTGCCACGGTTGGCCTGGATGAGCTATCTGCTCGAGCACAGGAGGCCAAACTAACCCTCTTTGCCGCCACGGAAGGCAACCATGGTCGTGCCGTTGCGTTCATGGCGAAGTTGCTGGCCATCCGGGCGCGGATTTACGTGCCGCGGGGAATGGACAATTCGACCCGCCAGCGCATCGCCAGCGAAGGCGCCGAGGTGATCATGTCGCCGGGAAATTATGATCGGGCAGTCCGCGAAGCCGCGGAAGCGTCTGCCATTGATGGGGGGATCTTGATTCAGGACACTGCGTTTGTTGGGTACGAGGATGTGCCGGCATGGATTGTGGAGGGGTATTCGACGATGCTGGAGGAGGCGGAGGAACAGCTGGAAAGCCAGGGGCTCCAGTGCAGCGTTATGTTTACGCCGGTGGGGGTTGGGAGCCTGGCGCATGCTGTGGCGAGGTTCTGCAAGTCTCGTGAGACGCCTATGTCCGTCGTCGCGGTCGAGCCGGATACCGCGCCGTGTTTGTACGCGAGCATGAAGGCGAGGGAGCCGGTGACAGTCTCCACGTCGTCGACGATCATGGATGGGATGAACTGTGGGACGGTGTCATCGACGGCGTGGCCGGATTTGCAGAAGTTTGCTGATGCCTGTGTGACGGTGTCTTGCTACGAGAGCCATATGGCGCTGCAGGAACTGGCTCAGTGGTCGGTGACAGCTGGGCCGTGTGGGGGAGCATCCTTGGCTGCATTGCGGCGGATGGTACAGGAGAATAAACAGATCTTGAGCGAGGACTCGGTCGTCGTTCTTCTGAGTACCGAGGGCCCTCGGCCGTATGCGACACCGCGAAGGGTGTCCGTCGAGGATGCGGTAGGTTTGACGCAGGTTCTGACCGGGATTGACTCGTCGAACTCGTCGCTGTCTGTGGCGGATGGAGCAGGGGAGAACGAAGCTGCAAATTATATTGCAGCGTGGTTTGCGCACCGTGACATCCAACACCATCGCGTGGAAACGGTTCCTGGGAGGCCATCAATTGTAGGAGTTCTACCCGGCAGTGGCGGAGGCTCCTCGCTGATGTTCAATGGCCATATCGACACGGTGACCCTGTCCAGCTATGAGGGAGATGCGCTATTAGGAGCGGTGGAAGAACGAAAAGGCCGACAGGTAGTCTTGGGAAGGGGGACTATGGACATGAAGGGAGGGCTGGCAGCCGCCCTCGCCGCCGTCGCATCCACCAAAGCAAGCGGAAACATCCCTCGGGGAGATGTGATTATCGCCGCAGTATCGGATGAGGAAGATAAATCGCAAGGAACACAAGATGTCATCGCAGCAGGATGGCGTGCCGACGCCGCGGTTGTCCCTGAGCCGACAATGGGGGAGATTATCACCGCTCATAAGGGCTTCTTCTGGGTCGAAGTGGATATCCTCGGAGTCGCTGCCCATGGATCTGATCCGACGCAGGGACAGGACGCGATTCTTTCTGCGGGCTGGTTTCTACGCGCTCTGGATGACTATCAACATCGTCTACCTGTCGATGATACCCTGGGCCAAGCATCGCTGCATTGTGGACTTATCCAAGGCGGCCAGGAGCCGTCTTCATATCCTGCCAAATGTATGGTGACGGTGGAATTTCGCACCGTTCCTAGCCAAACGGAGGAGACAGTACTAGGGGATCTGAATAAAATGTTGCAGGATATCGCTAGCCAGAAACCTGGTTTCAATTACGCCTCGCCTCGCATTACCATGTCTCGTCCTACGCATAAGCTGCCAGTGGACCATCCTTTGGTGCAGACAGCTGCCGCTTGTGCCGCTAGGGTTTCTGGAAACAGTCCGGCCATATCAAATGCGAAATTCTGGTGTGATGCGTCGCTGCTTAGCGCTGTTGGGATCCCGTCTATTGTGTATGGGCCCAAAGGCGAGGGCCTTCATAGTAAGGAGGAATGGGTGGAGGTGGAAAGTCTGCAGGAGATGGCGGGGGTATTTGAGCAGATGATCCAGGAGATGTGCCAGTGATTGAATGCGTAAATATCCGTGGATAGAATATCTCAGTCTCTTCGAGTGTATATACGAAGCAATTATCTATATACTTCCATTCTTGGCCGATTAGGGCTAACTTCCATCCACCAATCATAGCTGGTTCATAGCCCGCACTAGGCGGCATATGGTTAGCTCAGCTCTACTGCTGAGTCATCACGGCCTCTCATCATCATTACTTCTTCTTCTTCTTCTTCTTCTTGCCTTCTGATCAACTCAACTCCGTCTTCAACTCTCTTCCGCTATTTTGTCGCGCATGAAGGACAAGCCAACAACCCAAGATGGACTTTCCATCGGGCTCAGAGCCATCGTATAGTCATTCGGGATTAATAGCCCCCGACTTAGAGCCGTATGGGGAGGTTCCGTCGGCAGATATCACGACTACTATGTGGTCGACAGAGGATATTCCTTTCAACTGGGAGCTCCTCAATGATACAGAACTGCAAGACGAGGAATGGACAGAATGGATGACTTCCGACCTGTCAGATTCAAACGGCCCTAATCCACTGTCGTCATCTATTCCTGAGGAAACCATCCAGCCCCATGACACTGTAATTGATTCCAACTATACATCCCCAACATTGTGCAGCCCATCACCCATGCGGAAGGGCCACCTGACAGATGTCACCAAATGGCTAGACGGGGCTTACTCGCCGCCAACACCATGCACTTACTGTCGACGACACAGGCTGCAATGCCTGATCATTCGCACCACTTCCGCAAATCCCAATCCCGTGACATCCTGTTCCAGCTGCGTTGCTCTCTTTCGCCAATGTAGTCTGGCTCACGGTGAAAAGCGCCAACCGTCAAGGTTCGAGACTCTCTCGCCTGTTCTAGGCAATCTCCATGGCCTCCGCGAGCAGATCGATGACTCGATCCCGGAGCACCCGGGGGAGCATTTATATTTACCTCCCATCGCTGCAGAAGAATCCGCTCCAGAGACAGGAGGTGGAGGCTCAAAGGAGCCGAAACAATTCGTCCGAAAAGGTGCCCGCATTTTGCGTATCTGGTTCCTCCAAAACCAGGACTATCCTTATCCGTCAGAGGAGGATAAGAGACGCCTGGCCCTGGAAACAGGGTTCTCACGCAAACGCATTTCGACGTGGTTTGCCAATGCCCGTCGTCGCCAAAAACATAAGGCCGATACTGCTGTCACCGCTGCAGCACCTGAGCTCATCCACCGTGCGGGATCTCCAATGCCAATAAGACAGACAGATAGCAGCAACGGCCAGTGGCCGTCGATGACCCCTCTAGAACGATGGCAGGCATCCCCTCCGGAGGATGATCATGTTCCCGAATCGGCAATCAAAGACGCCATTGCTGCAACCAACCCCTCCACCTCAGCGATCTTCCTCGATGACGAGACTGGTCTCTCCTCTTTCGACGAGAATTTTCTTTCATTGGCCGAGACATCATCCCCGGTGATTGGGAGCTTCCGCTCCGAAGCCTCCTCTTCCGAAAGCACATCTTCCTCGGCTTGGGGCCACTACTCTGTCAGCGATAGTGGTAGTGCCAGTTTTTCAAATTCACGGGCACAACGCCCTATTCAAAGACGACATCCCTCGTCCTCCCCAGTGCCATCCTCGCGTTCTTCCTCCCGACCACGAACTGCCCACCACCACCATCACAGCCCACCCCAGCAATATCAATGCACATTTTGCCCAAAATCATTCAAAAAGAGAACCGACTGGTACCGTCACGAAAAGACCGTTCACATTACCCTCGACAAATGGATCTGCACGCCGTCTCTCTCCGACCTTTTCCCCAACGCGTCTGACAATAGTCTCAATGAAGAATGCAGATTCTGTTCTCAAACCCCAACAACCCTATCCCACTGGGACGAGCATGACTTTCGCACTTGTGCCGAGAGACCGCCGTCTGAACGCTCCTTCACTCGCAAAGACCACCTGTGGCAGCATCTCCGCAAGTTCCACGGATGTACCAAGACCCCAGTCGCCCGCCTGGATGCTTGGCGTGATGAAACCCAGGGCTATGTCCGCAGTCGTTGCGGATTCTGTGGTAGCGAGATGTCGTCCTGGGCGGAGCGTGGGGATCATCTTGCGGAACATTTTCGGAAAGGTGCGCGGATGGATCAATGGACTGGGGATTGGGGACTGGATGAGGATGTTCTGAAGATTGTGCGGAATGCCAGTCTGTTCAGGACGTGAAGATCTGTGTGTATCGGCATTTTCGTACTGGGGAATTACGTCAGTGGCCAAGACTCGCGGCTGGCTCAGGTGATGAATTTGAATTATTCTGCGTACAGAGAGCATTAACGGCATTAATATCATGAGCGAACCCCCTTGACTAGAGCAAACCACAGGGTATATATGTATATGTATGTATATAAAGCAAATCGTGTACATGCATGTCCAGAAATCATTACATATGAAAATCAAGCCAAAAATTGGACAACTGGAGATGTGTAATTTCCATCATGTCCCTGACGAACTCAAGCCCACACCATCTTCTTAATATCATAAACCAGGTGTTCTAGAAACCCTGTACGTTTTTTGGCATCATCGATTGAGATGATGTCTGCCGCTTGGACAACGCGTGTGCGTGAGGGACCACCATCCGAATCAGCCACCCTAGCCTCACCAGCCGACATGGCGCGCTCGATCTCTTCACAGATAGTCTGCACCCAGTCCAATTCGGTCACGGTCGTCGCAGTTCCAACACTCCTAGGTTGCATGGCAGAGTTCGACAGCGGCAGGGCCTTGAACGCGATGAAGTGCGGGGTGGGACGGGATAGGCCTCGGAACCAAGAGTACATAGTTCCCTCATCGGATGTGCGGGCATTTGTGTTCAGCGTTTCCGCGTCGACATTGCTTTGGAGGGAGCGAGTGTTGACCCGAAGCGCGTTGTTGGCATCGCCTTCGCGATACTCGATGACGAGGCCGACGTTGCTGCGCTCGTCGGTTTGGGCGTCGGTCAGAGTGGAGGTGATGTAGGTGCCATGATTGATGCGGGAGATGGAGCGCAAGTCGATACGCTCGAAGGACAATACTTTGTCGGTGTTCCAGTCAAAGCGGCAGCTATAGAGGGCGGCATCGGTGAGGAGGAGTACGGCCTCCTCGAAGGGGAGAGTACGGAGCGTGTTGGGTTGGCGTGGGGTGAGTAGGGTCCAACCGCCTAGGAACTCCTCGGACTGGTCACTAATCACGATGCGACAGCTAGTGTCAATGGCGTTTTGGCGTAGTTTTTGTACCGAGATGCCTGGGTCGGCGGTCTTCATCTCGGCGGCAAACTCCTGGAAGACGTGGGTGGAGACATTGCCAAGCAGGTAGTCGATGCATGCCTGGGAGAAGTAGTCGTTGACAATGTTGTTGTAGTATCGGGACAGTGTAAGGCCAAAATCGTTGAGTGCCCCCCGGTAATCGCGTTTTCTGGTTCGCGTGTAGTCGCCTTTCAACGCTGCGGTGGAGGAGTATTGTTTAGAAATGGCGTCTCCATTATCCGCCCAGAGGGTGTTGAACCACTGCGTAGACGAGTCGCCGCTAAGACATATGTCAATGCCCTCCTGCTTAAGCTCACGCTCGAGTGCCCATTGACCAAATGCGCACTGAGCGACGCCGGTGCGGTCAAGGCAGTCCATGCAATTGGTGCGTACGATACCACTCTGACTTTGGACAACAATGTTGTCTTGGACTACGGTGTCGCCATATTCACTTAGGGTGGTTGATAAACGGTCAACAAGTCGGCTCACGTTCTCAAACTTCATACCACGGCATTCGTTATGGAAGTCAAACCATTCTAAGCCAAGAGGTACACCCTCGATACCTCCGGCTTGATTCATGGCCTCGGCGTATTTCTCATATTGTTCTCCCAGTTTCAGTTCCCCGGCTTGCTTATCAATCAGCGAGACAGCTTGAATCTTGCCATATCTTCGGCTAAAATTGCGGAAGTGTCTTTCAAAGGCGAACTGGTTGGTCGCTGTTGAGTGGTGCAGTACCGGGACCGGCTTGAAGGCATAGGGAGACTGGGAAAAATACAGCGGAATAGACCCGCGCACTTGAAGATACGAGTAGATCTTGCGAGAGGAATTCCAGTCGGGTACAGAAAGGATTTGCTCGGTTTCCACGCTGTTGGCGGTATTCCCGTCATCATCGACACCCCGGCGGAGGTAGCGCAGTCCCGGTCGTTTGACTGATCGTCGAGATATTAAGGTCAGGAGGAAGTTCTGCTTTTGGGCATCTACTCCAACAGATTGCGCCTCTTCCTTATCACCTAAGATGAGTCCCTCTGCGCGTTCCTCACTCGGCGGTTTAGTCTCCTGTGGTTGTGGCGGCGTGATCGCTACTGTGAATTCCCGTTGTCCGACAAATCCTTGCATCAGAGGGAGTACAAAGTGGTGGGCATCGACTTCAATGAAAGGCGCCATAAGATGCTTGTTCCAGAAATACTACCGATGTGAATGTGTTAGACTGCCAATGCTGAAGTTTATTCTGGTGTCCCGCACTTACGAGTTCGTCCACGGCTTTATGGAGAGGTAGATAATCCTTCCAAGATGGGTCTTGAGATCCAACATGCCTTGTCAGATCATAATCATATGCAAAAAAGAAATTATGTGACGTAAACAATAGTCGCGTATAGCGTAGTAACTTAGGTAGAAACTCCACCATTGGATTGGAATCTGGAAGTTCTTTTGGAGAACCCGGCGATGGATCGATCTCATTCGGCGTGGGAGTCGTAGACAATTTTAAATCTGGCACAGCAGACATATCATCTGTGCCTGCGGATTTCGTATTCTCGGAAACTTTTTCCGGTTCATCCTGACCAACGGTCCCTAGACCAGGAAGTCCCATGGTCTTTCGTGACAACCAGTTGGCAGCAAAACGTCCGAATCGGACTTTCTTACCCAGGACATCCTCCGCTATGTTGTTTACGCTGCGGTCCCGCGAGTGAAAGGCCTCTCGGACGGGGGATGCTGGTACACTGTTGATATCGGTTTCGCCGTCCTCGGTCTCCGCATCGGAGACAGTTCCCTCAGAAGCCGTATCATCATGATCGACATCTCCCTGTGTGGTATGTTCCTTCGCCTGAGAAATCGCGTGACTTGCATCGGTTTGAGATGACGTAGGTATCACTGCTATGTTCGTGATTGTGTAGATGGGCTTGCCTTGAATTTGTGCGACTTGTTGGCGTTGCGTTATGGGGATGAGGAAAGAATATGATGCGACGGATAGGAGGCCTGGATTCCATAAATTGATTAGCAGGTGACGGTGCAGAATATAACTACCAAAGAAATAGAGACTGTGAAGTCCCAAAAAAAGGCATGAAGATGAGTAAACGAAAGTTTTCTTACCAACAATTCCGTACACTTCCAAACCAGATTCCCGATCGATCTGCTCCGCCGCAGAGGCGGGCACCAACGAGACCTCCTTGGTATTATAGTCGATCCGAAAACAAAATGGCTCGTTGATCCCATTATTCCGGAGACCATTCCCTATGGGTTGTAGAATGAGTCCATCGGCTGCGGCGAACACGACTAACCTCCGCAATAAAGCTGGCATGGCGCCGACATCGGTTCTGCGCGTGGTGAGGGGAAAGACAAGATAAACGACAGGAAATGTACGTATGTTGAGGTAGTCTATTCGGGGTAAAAATGCAACCAGAAGCTCCGTTGCATGATGTCTGTTGGTTTAGGAGGGTGGCAGAGAAAAAGCTCTCAAGGAGGGGAGGGCCGAAAACTGATCGGCGCCCGCTGACTTCATCACCCGCTCTGCCGCGCTAACAACTTTCGGAAATTATAGATGGATATCTAATTCAAAAATTGGTCACTGATGCGTATATACAATCCTGATATTGGTCGCAGGCCTTTGCGCCGGTTTCTAATCCCAAAACAAAGGTGCAATATCATCCCAAGTAATCCATTCATTCCAGTCCAGTCCAGTGCACATCCACATTCAAACATTTCATGAACATGCTGTTTTTCGACTGGGTCTTTTGCGCAGGTAAAAGAAGTAGTGGTACAATGCATCAGGCGGCGAGAGAGTAAGGTGTGAAAAAAAATAAAAAATAAAAAAAGATCTGAGAGTATAGGCAAGGAAGCATAAGAGGGTGGGGAAACAAAAGAGTCCAGCGTAACAGCAATAACCTCGTCGTAAGATAGTGAATAAATTCAGGAAACAAAAGAGAAAAGAAAAAGAAAAACATTGGTAGGTACAGGCGGAATCATGCTATTGCTTGTCATGCTTGATAGGTTGAGAGGTTCGCTCTATATCGTCACTCCGTTTATACGTGGGGCCGGGCTCGCCATCACTCTCTTCGGTCAACTCGGACAATCCGAAAGCCTGATGCTCCACATCATAAGCACGGATCAGGCCTTCCCGATCCCCATGCCCATTGAGGTAGGCAATACTCGATGAGCTTCGACGATGAGGCTCGCTGCTTCGGCGGGATTGCATGGACCGACGGGTTTGGAAGCTCGCGATCCCGTCAGTAGGCACACCTTCGTCATCTAGCTTGGAGTTGAGCATTTGGCGGCCATCGGATTCATGGCGGGAGAGGTTTAACAGGTAAACACCGGAGAAAATCACGAGAAACCCGCAAAGAAGCGACAGCGTGTTTACTGCATCGGTGGTATTGAATCCCTTGAAGAGGATGAACGAGGCGCACAATGTGGCGGTGGTGAAGGTAACATAGTATAAGGGGTTAACACTGTTAAAAGTTCTATTAGTCCGTGTCTCTTTGGCCCGAGTTTTGCAGTGATTCTGTTCACTTACATCGATGTTGAAAACTGATTCAAGGCTTTGTTAAAATAGTTCATCTGCGTGAGGATACAAAATCCAGTGACGATCATGAACACATAGGTTGAGGCCTGAGTGAACTGGTTGTTGCCGCCCAGAGTAAGCTTCACAGCAATTCCAAACGCCTTGACAGACATGACTGAGACAGAGCCGACGGTGGAACAGATCGAAATGAAGATAAGAGGGTTCCTCTTGCCATAGACAGGAGCGACTCGGTAAATCATGACAGTCGAGAAGACCGCAACAGCGAGGCAATATAATAAGAAGCCTGCACGTTAGGCGACAGATGTTAGCATAATAATATAGGTGACATCACGATTGGTTTGGCACTTGCCTGGCTGAAGAGCGTAGCCTAATATCTCATTGATTGTTTCAACCGGCTTGTCTGGTGGCGCGTGGAGAACAATCACCACAGATCCAAGAAGGCACATTGCACAGCCTAATTTTCCGAGTACACCCAACCGTTCCTGGAGAAAGTACGAGCCTAGAACAGCACTGATATATGGGGTCAGCGGTTTTTGCCTATGACGGGGCGTAATGGCAGCTCATGAACATACCCAATCAAGACGCTCAATGCTCCCAGAGGGGTAACGAGAATCGCCGGCGCAAACGCATATGCCGCGAAATTCGCAATTTCGCCCACAGCCACTATTGTCGTGTCAGTTTAGTGTGTCCAATTGTGCAACCGTCAATAACTTCCGTACATGTAATGACACCACTCCACCAGATAGGACTCTTCAAGTAACCAAATCCCTCGCCCTCAAAACCATGTCGTTCGCTCGCATGCATCAAACCCTGTGCGCGAAGGATTAGTACTAGTCCTTTATGCAACGGAAATCGCAGTTGACGGAGGAATCTTTGGGGTGAGGGGGAGGGGGCGATTGTTGGCGACGGTGATGGCGACGGCCGCTGGGTGATGGAAACGGACCTTTTTGGTAATGACAAAACTTGTACCTAGAGAGTGGTCAATAGAAAGCTCCAGGGGGGATGGTTCAGGCGAGAGAATACATACCGATAGCCATTGTTGACACAATAGCCAACATGAGGCCGATATACCTGCACCGCGCGGGTCCACCGGTTAGCATATTGCGAAGTGGCTGCACGGGAGGGGACTAGAGAGTAAGAGCCATACTTGTCCGAAATCATGACGGGCGAATCCTAGGAGCTGACTGCTCCTCCTGTTATGAGACCTCCAATGTTGGTTGTCGGGGTTGAAGGGGAGGGAACGATCGCAAAGGACCTTATAGAAACGAACGACGGAGGAACAGAATAGGACGATGGATGACGGTTAAGAGAGAAGAGAGAGTGTTTGTGATTGATTTTAACGGAAGGGACTGGGAGCGATGGGCTGGCAGGACAGACAGACGGGGGAGGCTGAATGGGCCGGGATGGTTGGCTGGCCAAGGGCTGTCCTGTCGGTCCTGTAGTTTAGTTAGTGTCGTGGTACCAGCAGCCAGGGTGGTGTGGCCAAGCATTCGCCCCCAAGAACAAGAAGGGGGTGGGTAGAGGTATGTATGTACGCACTGTAGGGGGGTGGGGGGGGTTTTTGCAGGAGGTTTCTTTATGAAGAAATTGAGGGGGGATGAAGGCAAACGTGGGGATTGTTGAGAATGGATGAATGAGCTGGGATGACAATAATAATGGGAAGATGAATGGAATTGAGTGAAGGGACGGTCGGCGGCTGCCTGAGGCTGCGCTCGTCTCGTGCGGTGGGGTTTCATTCCTGCTCTTTTCGGACGGACCCAAAGCGATTCTCTGGACGCGTCAGTTGGTCATAATTCTGATGATGATGATGGTAATGATGGTTATTATTGTTTTTATCGTCATCCCTTCTTTACAATAAATAAACACATGCTATAATCAATATCTACAAATCCAGACAATTTTAATAAACCCCGGGAGTGTCACAATATTGATCTCCTTGAGAACGAACGATCTGTTATCATAACCCAGTTGCTGTCTGGTCGCAGCTATTAATAGTCAGCCCCATTGATGGCAAAATAAAATCCAAACCCAAGGAAACAGAGACTCAGGTATTTGGATTGAGAATAAGAAGATCACAATAATTACTATTATTATTATTATTATTATTATTATTATTATTATTATTATCATCAATATATCTTTATCTTTCTGTAAATATTTGAGGTCGTCTACTATTTGTTCAGTGATTATTATTATTTATTATTTATTATTATTATATTCCCCCTGCATGTTCTCCGAGTACATCCCTCTCGCTGCTGCAACGGTTCCCACCTGCGATCGGCGTTTCAAGTCCACATCACTGGTTGGCCTGTTCCCGGCTCCGACACAACCATTTCTCTGTCCCTCCTTTCAAAAATGAATGTGAAACACCCTTCTTGTCATCGAAACGCGATTGTGCGATCTGGGACAATCTCAGCCCGCTAACATAGCCTCTCTACCCTGACCCTCTCAGCAGCTTAATCACCGAGAAAGGTCCACATCCCGTCCCTGTCGAGATTAATCCTACCAACGGGATAGACAGAGGTTGGGGTGTGCCTTACTTAACCCTGTGCCTAGACAGACAGGGCTTAAAAACCCCCCGGAAATGAAATAAAAATTATATTAAATCAAATTAAGTAGCCCTAGAGCCCTAAATTTCCTACCTTCCTATATGGGGGCTACGTTCTAACTTCGAGTGGCAAAGTAAGGTAAAACAAAACTCCATTTCACGAGTAATATCACAATCAATTCCTAAGTTCAAGTAAACATCGTAAGAGAGGTATCCTGCCAAGACAGGTTCTTTTTGGCAAGGGCGTTGGGCTGATAGGAGAGCCACAGGGATCAACAAGAATTTAAAAGGTATCATTTTGTACCGTTCCGCAAGAGTGAAGGTATCGACCACCACTCCAGCGCCAAACAGCTTTTGAAAAACAGCGCTTCAATATCGAGCATATACACAAGCCCAAAACGCTTTGGGGACATCGCGGGAGGTATCACAGACTTGGTCTCACAAAAAGGGATAAAAGATATAAGGGGAAAGCGCTAAATCCAAAAAAAAAAAAAAAAAAAAAGTATCCTGTACAAACCTAGACTTACAAGGCATCCGATATCGAAAACCGGCCGAGACGGACGCAAGAACAAAACCCCCCCGGAAGGTGTGCCCAATATGAACAGCTCAAATGCTGGCGGAGGCGGCGATACGTACCTGTCATGCTGTCATATGGCTCCCGAAAACTGAAAACTCGCTACGACGAGGCTTTTGAGGCCAAGCCATGGTTCCTGACAGGCCTCCTCGAATGGTGGAAAGTCTCGAGCTCTCACAACCGAAAACACTGTATTGGTTAGATAGAAATCAGGCTTAAATCGATAGAACCCAAACGGACGAGATCTAGGAAAGGGCAGCTGAAGAAGGCAATGGAAAGGAAACAATTGGAATCACGATGATCGTGATCGTTTGGCATCGGGGCTTGGGCTGTCAGGCAATTCCAATTCGTCCTCGGGATCGCGCTGGCGTTTGATAGACGCTGACCCCAAAGGTTTAGTCCCGGGTTCTTCGTTGTTAACATCAAGTTCTTCTGTGAATCCCAGGTCCAAGAACTCTTCGTCGTCAAATATCAACTGTTCGTTCTCTTCCTTCGCAGGAGCCAGTTCATTCTTGTCGTGGGTGTCTTGAGACTCGTGGCTAGGTCCAGCCTTTGAATCGGCCGAAAGTTCTTTTGGCGGACTATTCACGTTGTCTATTACACCCAAAAAGTTCTTGTTCAGGTCAGGCTGAGAAGAGTTGGCCACCGACTCATTATGACTAGGGTCCAGCGGTTTAGAAACCTGGTGCAAAGTGTCAGGGTCATCGGCTTGTAAAGCCTCTTCGGTACCATCTCCATTGTCCTTGGGTACTGGATCCGCTACAGTCTCTTTGACGAGGCATTGGTCGTATTCTTGGGCGTCTTCCTCGTATGATTCCTCTAAATAGAGGTCTGTTTCGTCATTACCATAGTCGTCGCCGAAATTATTTTCCTCGGCTTCATCGATGTGATCCTCCCTACCATTCGGATCGAATTCTTCCTCATGGTAATCCTGTTTCTCAGCTGGGTCGAAATTATCATGATCCTCGGTATCGTTCGGATTGTATTCCCCCTTGAGATATTCTTCATCTTCGGCTTCATATTCATCAAACTCGTCTTCCCCTCCGTGAGCTTCGTGGTCATCATCGAAGAAATCGGCGGAATTGTCCTGCTGTTCAGTTGTTGGTAGCTGGGATATGGTGGTGGTTGATTCCGTATGTTGCTCCTCGGAGTCATAGGATCCATCTTCGGTTGTGTGATGGGCCTCAAGTTCATTGTGCGGTTCATTTGAATTGGCATCCGCCTTCTGGTCCTCTTCAACTACTGGAAACACATCATCCACAGGACGAATGGTTTCATGCTTATTGTCGAGAGGAACGAACTCTTCATTCTCCTGGTTCGATCTAATCTCTCCATCCTCCTCGGATTCTTGATCATGTTCATGTTGAAGATCCGGGCGAGCCTCTTCAGGATTCCGAATCTCTATTTTAGAAGGTTCCGTGTTAATTTCGGTGTTGCTGTCATCTACCAGGGCTTCTTGATTTTCTCCCTCTGCTGAGACATCTTCATCACGCGGGTTTGCTACCGGCTGCTGATCGTTATTTCCACTAAGAAGTTCCGTGGAAACAGCATCACCTTCCTGATAGCCATCCCAGATGGGAATTTCAGACAGCCCTTTTCCTTCATTTGCAGCGAGCAGAAGATCAGAAATCTCAGCAGCTATTGTCAGTCGAGTACTAAGGGTGAGGTAAAGTGCCTCAGGTTCATCAATTCCATCATTGCGGCATAGGTGCAGATACAAATCAACAATTTGACACAAAGTCACCTTGGATACATGTGTCGAATCCTATAGACGAGAGTTAGCAAAGTCAATTCTGTTGAAAAGATTTACAAAAAAAATATATCACTTGCCTCAATTAACTGGACATTCAACGAGTCAACATCCATGACTAGCACTTCATTGTCTCCAATATGATCCCCAAGGACTTCACGGCATGAAGTAAACAGCATGTTGAGAGGTTCGCGAGCGAGATTTTCATCTTCAAGAAAGAATGTTTCCGAGGAGTCTCCCTCTCGAGGAGGGAATAAGGAAATTTCGTTCTCCTGATAGTAAACCTTTACGGGGTACAAAGCTTGGGTTTCATCGGTTGTCCCAACCGCCTGTTCGTGGCCCTGCGCCTGAGTTTGGTCTTCTTCAGCCTCCTGTTCATTTGCTTCCCAGTCTGTCTTTTCTTCTGCCTGTCGAATTTCCGCTTCTGCTTTTCCAGTCACGGCTGCTTCGGATGCAGGAACATCTTCCTCTCCTTGTTCTGCCGGTTCCACGTTCACATAATCATCATCATCAACATCATCATGTCCATCAGGTTCAGGCTGACGATCGGCTTGATCTGGTATGTCAGTCTTGTCCGAGAATGTCTCTGTTTGATTGGCAGGTGGCTGGGTAATTTCATGCGGCTGGTCAGAAGCACTGGCATCCTCAGCATCAATATTATGATCTGTAGCATTTTCTTCCTTCTCTTGAGAAGATTCAAGCACTGAATGTACTTTTGTTTCGAGGTGAGATCCCATACTTGACCCGGGGCCATCATGTTTCAAAGTTTGGTGCGGCTCAGTCAGAGCAGTCCCCAAGTTATTTTGCGGTTCATCTGCGGGGGGTGCGTCGTGAGCGGTTACTTCCACGGAAGTATCAATGTCTTCATCGTAGTCATCTTCTAGCATCTCAGCTTCGTATGTCTTGTCTGTCCCGTATTGCATCTCGATGTTGTAGTCTGTATCATGGTAATGTTCGTCGGTATCGATCATCGCTTGTTCGACGATATCATCTATCATATCGGCATCGGTAGTACCATCTAGTTCAAAACCAGTCCCTTGATGGTATTCATCGTCCCCCATCATATCTTTGTCGGTGGTTGATGCCTGATCTTCCATGACATCCAGATCTATGTCAAGATCGTCGACGTGGGCCTGGTATGGAGAAGCCATCTCCATATTATCATCGATCCCAGGAATCTCCATAGTGGAAAATGCCAGCGATGGCCCTGAAGTCATTGCATGGGTGTAAGGTTTGAGGTGACTAATATAGGGGGAGGCGCGTGAAGTTTCAACGCGTTTTCCAGGTCGATTATCGCGGGAGTGGCAAGGCGAACAGAACAGAAGATAAGGCACGGATTAACTGTGATCGCAGGAGTTCGAGACTCGTGGTATTGGAGAGGTAAACGAGAGAGGGAGGGAAGAGAGATAACCGGGGGAGGAATAGTAAGCGAGGGGGTAGCGCCGTGCACGGGCCAAGGCAACCTTGCTGACTACTCCGGAGAGTTGGTCTATCTGGCATCGATCCCCGTTGTGGTCTGGATGTCTGTTTGTCTGCCATTCCTACAGCACCCATTGTGTTCTCAATTAACAATTGACTTGAGATACCAGCTTCTAACGATCCCCCCCACATAAATATCATCATGGTATGCTCAGAGCCCTCTCCACTTTGCCGAAAATTTCATCTATCGCTAACCACTTCCCCGTACACACAAATAGGTCGTCCTCGCTGCGTCGATATGCACCCGCGGGGGCAAAGCTGTCTTGTCGCGTCAATTTCGAGAAATTGCCCGTACCAGGATTGAAGCACTTCTCGCATCTTTCCCGAAACTTGCGGATTCTGGTACCCAGCACACCACTGTCGAGCAAGACAATGTCCGTTTCGTTTACCAACCCCTGGACGAGCTATACATCGTCCTCATCACGAACCGCCAATCGAATATCCTGCAAGATATTGACAGTCTTCACCTCTTCGCTCAAGTCACCACTAGCATTTGTAAAAGTCTCGATGAGCGAGAGATTCTGCGCAACGCTTTTGAGCTACTGAGCGCCTTCGACGAGCTAGTGACCATGGGCTACCGGGAGAACTTGTCGCTGGTGCAGATCAAGGCATTTTTGGAGATGGAGAGTCACGAGGAAAGAATCCAGGAGATTATCGAAAGGGTATTATTATCCACATTTCAGCAGCTATGTGACCTGGAGCTAACTCTCGCCTCTAGAACAAAGAACTGGAAGCGAGCGAGGAGCGTAAAAGAAAGGCGAAGCAGCTCGAGATGCAACGGAAGGAGGCCGCCCGATCTGGTCGAGCGGCCGCTCCCCGGGCACCAAACTATCCTGTCTATACTCCTCCGTCACGCCCTGCTGTCCCTGATACGTATGATACTTACGAGGCCGAGAAGAAGAAATCGTTTGCCAAGTATGTGTTCCCCCGTCTGTCCGTCTCTTGTTGCCAACAATTAACCATCCATGTTAGACCCCTCCCAACTCGTGGGAAAGGCATGCAACTTGGCAAAAAATCGAAATCTACGGATATCTATGAGAAGGTCCGCGGCGATCTAGGCCCAGAAATTGAAGAGTCCAGCCCCTTGGTTACCCCGCAAGCGTCCACCCCAGTTGGCGACAAAGCGTCCTCCGCCCGCCCATCGCTATCGACAGACCGCGAACCTATCAATATCACTATCGCCGAGACGATTTCCGCCACACTTACCCGTGAAGGTGCATTGAAATCGTTCGAGGTCAAGGGTGACCTCCAGCTTCGTATTACCGACCCCTCGTTCACGAAACTCAGACTCGATCTCCTTGCCAACCCTACGCACGGTGCTCAATTCCGAACACACCCAAATGTCGACAAGGCGCTCTTTACCAGCACTTCCGCTATCCAGCTGAAGGACACTACAAAGCGCTTCCCGGCCAATAATTCGATCGGCGTCTTGCGCTGGCGCGTCGCAGGCTCCGGATCCGATAATGCCGACATTCTCCCCATCACATTCACCGTATGGGTGAACAAGGGCTCCGATTCGACTACGGTGACGGTCGAGTACGAACTGACTGGCTCGGATACTTTGCGAGATGCTGTCGTGACGATCCCTTACAGCACAGAGGAACCCCAGGTGTCTAGCTTTGATGCAGTATATGAGGTATCGGGAGATAGCCTAGAGTGGAGCATTGGCACGGTGGATGAGAACAATGGGTCTGGCAGCTTCGAGTTTGAAACTTCAGGCGACGGCGACGAGAATGAGTTCTTCCCGATGAACGTTCACTTCTCCAAGGCCAATCCTTTTGTTGAAGTGGATGTCACCGACATTTCCTTGTTGGAGATGGAGGGAGAGAGCACGGGATTCTCGAAGGATGTGAAAACTGTGGCGGAAGGTTATTCCATTGAATAAATTGTGTTTGGGTTTGGTGTATAGAGAAAGAAGTATTAATGATGTTACTACCAGTTTATTGTTTTATTTTTTTAACTTTTTATCTTTCCTATATGCTTACTTCCACATGACTCGCCAGGATTGAGTATTTCATACCAGGTATGTCATTGTAAGTATGGGGCACGTGGTATCATGACCTCTGTTGCTCTGACTTCCAACCTCAACAACCCCCCTCAGGAACTCGCTCGGCACAACCAGCCTGCCTATGACACTGATCGCGCAGGTTCACTGTTCCAACCAACAAACTTCTGCTGGGCAAGACTTCCCCGCGACTCCTTATTGGTATTTGGCTTTTCCGCATGTCGTCATTGTGGAAATATGGTTCACCTGACGTCAAGCGAAAGAAAGTATACCAAAGCCATTTAACATTGATGATGATGATGGTGATGTTGTTGTCTGTATAAAGCGATTTCTCTCTCTCCCTATATTCATCACTGTCAGACCCCCTCTGGTCTATTTCTGGGGTTCTTTATCACGTCACAACAAAGACACAAAGGTTTATGGTTTATACAAAAAAAAAAAAAAAAACTTCAAATACTGGAAAAGTGAGTACTCAAGCATTTTGAATTCCATGACTGCCTCGACCCAGGGGCTGCGGATGAGAATATCCCAGCCTATCAACCCACAATTCTGGACCAACTGATCATCGCATCCTCACCGACCAACCACGTAGTATACATGGTTTGGGGGGGATAAGGTCGGCCTAGATCCATAACTCGAGCTTTGCGCGGCATGTGCATGACTATCAATGGCTGACCATCTATGTGGCTCTAATAGAAACAGAATTGGTCTGCTCAGCGGAACCGCGAGTAATCTCCATTGCCACAATATGACGGCACAGCAAAGTCGACACCGTGCCTCCTCAAACCGTAAGAGGTAGAGGCTGAGCTTACTGATCAGAGTTCCGGCCTCTTATTGTTAATTCTCTCTTCCTGGTAGGGGAAAAGGAGCTTCATGCCGAGGTACAACTCATAGTCACCATTGGCCTATCGTGGTAGAGCATCAGCATGGACAGTCATATCTGTTTGGCCCATCCATGTTCCGATCCTTAAATCTTCTTATTGATTGCTAATCAGGGCAGCGCTACGAGTCCTGACTGGTTAAACCAGCTTATGGTTGATACCCATGCAATATAAAAAAAAACTTCAAGCTCTCAGAAGTGTATCCATTTTGCCCTAATGCTCCAGCATCATCTTCTAGTTCTATCTTACTCAGAAAGGTGGAGATTAGTAGAGCTCTACTAAACGGTTTGCCTGCCTGCCTTCTGGGTAGAAAGGTTGGATAGAGGGCGAGCTCTGACATGATGACCTCGTTTTCTGTCTTTATTTACTTGCTTCACGGCGTTACGGTGGTATATCAGCATCTGGTTAACTGGTTAGGAAGGTACCGACACCTTCAGTGTCTCCACGCGATGACCAATACACCTTCCCACTACCGGACAGATTTTTCCACTCCTCTTAAGCTATCCCCGTCCAATGTAGGTGAAGAGCCCCCGCGTGATCAGTGCTATGTTAATCTCTACGTGCCCCTCTCTTTTCTGTTACTGGACAAAGATCATTGAATTGACGAACACCACCGCCTTAGGAAACTTCAATATCCTCAAAGATGTATCCACCACCCCATCCCAACCGAAACTCGGACAACTCTGTGAATTGGGCACCTGGAAATGCCTACAGTCTAAACCAGAATGACGGACCATCACCCGCCTCCACCTCGATAGCTGGGAAAATGGCGATACCGCGCCTGATGACCGAGAACCCTGAGTCATCGCAAGCCGGAGGCAGACCACATCGGCGACATGTAAGCCGGGCTTGTGAGGGATGTAGGACAAGAAAAATCAAATGCGACGGTATTTATGGTGAAAATTGCCGAAACTGCACTGAAGCTGGGCTTGTATGTGTACTCACGGAGGGTAAGCGAGAAAAGTCCAAAAGGTAAGCCTCAATCCGCCGCAGTAATTAGAATAGACATATTCAAACTGACACTGTAGTATAGACAATTATTGAATCTCGAGGAAAAATTGAGCGCCGTCGAAAGTGGGTTTAGGAAATTGGGCTACAGTATAGGTCTCTCTGATGACGGGCTACTGGAATGTCTTACAGTGGTGTGAATTGATGCCTTTTGCCCTCGAGCTTCCATTGACTGATAGCAGAACGCTGGATCTGACCCGTCTCAGCCTGCGCAAACAACCGGTATTCCTCACTCAAAACGACTTCTGGCTTTTCTTTGTGCTCACTTACCCGATCACTCGCTGGAAGACTTCAATAGAAGTAATGTGCCACGGGCTACAGGATTCATTGGCAGCAGCTCCGAAATTTCTTGGTTACAAACTGTGAGCAATGAGATTGGACCACGAGAGGCTATAAATAATGAAATGCCCCATCCGGCACTTCGAGCTTCTCACACAGCTGAGCCGATAGCTGCACGAAACTATTACATAGAACCCCCTGAATTACCATTTGTCCCCGTCGACATTTATTTCTACCCGCCGCGGCATATTGCGGAGAACCTTTTCAAGTTGTACATCGAGACCGTGAACCCGTCCTTTCCTATCATTGGAACCACCACATTCCGTCATCAATTCGCATCTTACTCGCTGAATCCCGAGCAGTGGCCGGGAAACAAGTGGCTTGCAATTTTGAACCTGACATTTGCCATTGGCGCGGCTTATTCTAAAAATCTTGGTCTCGATTGCGGCCAAGAGACCCACGAGACCTATTTCACAAGAGCTAAGAGATTGAGCATGGAACAAGAACTCCTTCATCACCCAGACTTGCAGCAGATACAGGTGGAGGGGTTGGCATCGTTCTATATGCTGGCCACAGGTCAAATGAACCGGTAGGTCTTCATATGTTACCCGGGCCCCCAGTTCTCCTAGTCTTCAGTGTGTGACATATCACGATTCTATCTAGATCCTGGAAGCTTTGTGGCAATGCGGTACTAGGTGCTATTAGCCTCGGATTGCATGTTGGCAACCTAGGGAACCATACAACAGATGACTCGAAGGAAATCAGATACCGTGTGTGGTGGGCATTATACACTCTCGAACACCGACTTAGCGTGATAACTGGGCGACCGTCTTGCATATCTGACAGTGCATGCTCAACACCTTTGCCCATCCCATTTGAAGAACAGGACTTTAAACGGGATGATGTAATACCTTTATTGCGTTCATCGGCTCAACGATCTGGTCAATTAAAAGGGTCCTCCTCATCCTTGATCAATGGTTTGAAGGCTGCGACTACCTACTTGGATCTAAACCTCATGGATATGAATCCGAATAATTCGTTGTATTTTCTCCAGATGGTCATGATAACCTCCATCGGGAGAAGGGCGGTTGGTGATCTCTACAAGCCAGAGGCAACCCATTCGTCCTGGCAGCATACGAAACACAAGATACAAGGACTCTTATTTGATGTGAACGCCTGGCTTCAAGAACTCCCAGCAACGTATGATTTTACTTCCACGAACGATCCTTGCTCTCGCATTTTATAGCACGAAGATCGAAATTACAAGGCCTTGTCTATATCGTTTGGATCTGAACGATCAAGACCCGGAATCGCGGGAGTTCTGTGCAAGGCTGGCTGTTGAGTGCATTGAGTCAGCCTGTCTTGTGGTAAATTTCATGCCTGACCCTCCGACAGCCATGCGCTTATACCAAAACACTCAATGGTGGTGCCTCTTGCACTTTCTAATGCAAGCACTTGCAATACTCCTCCTCGAGATAGCTCTCGAGTCTCAACATGCTCCACAAAAGGCTCCCGTGATTACCAAGGCAGCGAAGAAAGTCCTCAAGTTACTGAGAATCATGTCACGAAACAGTGCATCTTCTGAGAGAGCCCGACAGCAATGTGAAGGGTTACTCCGCCAGCTTGGAATTGAACTTGATTCCGGAGATGAAGATTCCGATTCCCAAGATGTGTTTACCAGCAAGATTCGTCTCCCAAACCTGAGTGGGAAACGATCTATGGAGCCGCCCCCAGATTCTTACTTGGGCCCTCCAACAAAGCAACCCAGGACAAGCTATGAAACGTCCAGTCTTGAAGCACCAAACCAATTAATTCCCCATCCTTACAAAGCGCATGATCCTAATCTAGAGTTTTCTGCTCCAGCTCCTGATGCTATTCCTGCCTCTGCGTCGCTCCCATTCCTTAATTCTTCGACAGAGTCTAGGCCAGCGTCTGAATACCTTACTGCTCTTGGCAATGTTTTTCTCAATTCTCCAGATCCAGGAACTGAGCCTCCTGCGAACCCGACATCATTTTCACACCAGGGTCCCCCGCCAAAGTCTCCGGGACCAAGAACTGAGCTCTCCTCTGTTCCGCGACCAGATACCCGTCCCCCTTCGCCTACCGTTGCGCCTGACGGCCCTCCTAATACCTCATATGCCACTAACGCGGCGTCTCCTAGTTTCCTTGATTTGCTTCATAGTGATGATCCTTTCTAGATCCCCGATTCTTGGGACACCAAACCAGCTCTCGATCCTGGTACAGGTCCACTGGCTGGAAATCTCTTTCCCATTGAAGAGCATGCGTTGTTCGACCATTCAGAGGAAGACCCCTCGAAACAACCGCCATTACGATGAATCAATATCATTATCCTAATATTTCAATTTGACAACGTTAACCTTTAATATACCTCCACGTTACCCTCTGTCAAGAAGATGAAAAGCCACCATTGCTGTGGTGTGCAATTGGTACCTGCACCCTGAGCACAAGGAACAATGTGCACTCTCCCACTTTGTACCAGTTATTTTCGACCTTTTTTTTAACCCCCCCGAAATTGCTCACCGTTCCAATTCCAGTCGCCTAATTCTTATTTCTTGACCATTACGACTATTGGCCCGACTCCACACCCAGCTTGCTAGAGTTCGCCTCGTTATTGGACTCGGTATATAATGGGATGTGCTTATCCAGTAATGTAATCAATTCTTATCCATGTATGATATAACCACCTTTTGCATCAATTACGGCAAATACAACATACCGTTCATGCGCCCTTGCATGATACACAATTGTTTTATCCAATGCTTTTAATGCCCACGCATATTACTTTCTTGGTTTCAGCCCCAACTGATCAAGTCAGGCTTCTTACAATATAGAGTAAGGATTATACCCAGCGACGTCCAACCTGTGATGTCCAAGTAGAGAGCTCGAATCTGTATTTGACTCATCGAAGTCAGAATTTATATGTACATTGATCTGGTTCATAGTCTGATGTCTGTGATATGTGACCGATGCGGGTGTTGTCGCATGTTGGGGAACAATATACTAAGATTCCCAGTTCCTTTGCTTCGCAGTAAACAAAAGGCGAGCATTTTCCTCCTGTGGGTCAGGAAATTGTCTCCCAGATGTCAAGGCTGGTACCGCATTGATCTTAGAGAAGTGGACATTGATGATGAGGGCTCGTCGAAGCGATCGATTAGCCCAGGAACCGGACGCTCGGCGCCAAAGTTTCGTATCCCATGCCTGCAAATCTACCCCAACCAATGCTCTGCTGTCACCAATGAACCTTTCAATGCAATCTAGAGGGGGGAGGAACCGACGCCGAACTCCACAGCCCGTATGGTTCTGGTCGATCTGATAGTCGGGGAATTGTTTGAGGGAGGATATTATGGATGTGATGTCTTTGGGCGGTGCTGCTGGTGTTGAAGAACCAGCATTGTAATGGCATTGATCCTCGTTTGAGCTGTCGCTATCATCTTCAATATCGGAACCGAAGTCTGGGTCGATTAGAGTAGACCCCAGAAAGATTGTCTTTGTGCGAAGCGCAAAGAATCGAGTCATCTGGCCTAGATGGAAAGCGTCACAGGCGCTGGCGTTACCAAAGCCACAACGGCATTGGTATTGGCGTGTTGGTACTGTGGTGGTCGCCTGCGATGTGGTTGGTTGTTTCATGTCTTCGTCGAATTCGAGGGCTCCGTAGACACGGAGAAATGATGCCTGGAGGTCAGTAATGGTACTAAGAATACACTGGCGTCTGTAGTACAATTCCTCTGTTTGAGAGGTTAGCGTCTAACCACCAACTAGGTGGAAATTGGACCGCAGGTCAGGGTTTCAGTACCTTCGAGCCCATCGGGAAGATATCTCCAGTGGAAGATCAGAGGGCTTGGCATCTCAACGCCATTAGTCCAAAACTTGGACCCATGAATGATAAGGGCATGTGTCGTTATTTGAAAGACGTCACACCTATTCAAGAACCTTGCAATAAATATTGTCTGTCGGATTCGGTCTTCGCTCTGCCTTAAAATAGAGGTGTCAAACTTCAGCAGAGAAACTTTTCCTTTGCCGAAGTTATATCCGGACCTCGTCATTGCCTGATGGATAACATGTGGCGAGTTAAAGGCATCTGCTAGCTCTATGAGTCTAGCAATAAGTGACGTCGGTTTAAGCTTCATCTCAGCATTAAAGGTTTCCTTCTCCTCATCATCAAATGATTTGAAACACAAAACTTTCAGGAACAGTTCTATGGCGTCTGGCCCGAATTCTAGAGGGAAAAGATCCACTGGTAGTCTGATAATTGGTAAACTATGAAGCGTCATATCAGAGATGGCGCCATTATTGGGTTGCGTGGCAACATCTCCTGATGTGATTGTCGTTACCGGTCTCGCGGATTTTTGCTGCATGAATTTCCTGCCCTCGTAGAACTTGGAGGGGTCCAGTAGCGCCCGAAAATATGGACTATTCGCTCTTAGATCATCACTGGATATTTGCCAGCGATGAACTGTGTTTGCCCTGGGCACATGAGGCGCGGTGCCTGGGACTACATATTCAACTATGACGTCGCCGTTACCCAAGATAACATTCGTCGGTATGAATTTCGGGTTCTCTTGGATATAGTTTGAAGTATGCTTAAGCTTTCTCGCTAAACCAGACGATCCATCATCATGAAGGTTTGGGTTTGCAGGGGATGCTTCGAGACCAATTTGTGGCGAGTCCATGATGGGGGGAACGCACAGCCCTCAAGTGCTGTTCTAGTTGTTATATAACCAAGAAGCATGAGTATCGTATACTCCGGATGGTAGTATATAAAAGAGCTGGAGGGCCCCATGTGGGAGATACGCCCTATTGCGTAGTATTATTGCTCCAGTGGAAATTGCAGAAGCATTTCAGAGACTCAACTCCAGATGTTCTATGTTTTTGTGTGTGCTTTTTATTTTATTTTAATGAGGGAAGATCCAGTGTCATGAACATGAGGTTTCGAGTAAGTGACCGAGGGTGGGGTGTTATAATTAGTAGTAGAAGTATGTTGAAGTAGGAAGAGAGAGTGATGGCATTCATGGAAATTACTTTCTTCCGCCGCTTTAACAATGATTCTCACGTGACTGATGCCTGAGCGATCAGGAACCAGCAGCATCTTGAGTTTTTTAAGTCTCCTTCTCATACAGTTGAGACTGGATTTAGTGCTCTTTCATTTGTATAGCTATTGTCAATTTCCCTGCATTGTTCATCCTAGGTAAATCTTGACGGAATCTACTTCATTCGCAGAAAGGAAAAATCCCCTCAGACCTTCATAATTCTCGGCTTGAAGAACTGGGGTATTGGCATTTAATATCCTCTGAAGATTTGAGTCTATGGGTTTAAGTTATATACAAGTGAGAAGGGGTGTACCGGAGCCCCTGAAATTGCACTCATTATCCAAGCAACTCCTATGACCGCAATATCACTTCGTCCTCGGCCCTGTACTCGATTTGAACAATCACGACACGAAGTGACAAGAGATGGCAAAGAAACGAGGAAATAAGTTATTTATATGTGAAGTTAAATCTCAAGGTAACGAGACAACAGGAATGTGGAGCACCTTGCTTCCATTGATTGGTTTCGAGCTTGGCTGCACACCATCCCTGCCATTTCGGGAAGCCTTTTGAAATTTCAAGGCCTGTCCGACTATGTGAAATAACTTCGTTGCCAGAGGATTTTCAGGGTCCACTGACGAAGCCTCAAGCTTAGGGTCAAGGTTGTTTGCCGTGTGTTCATCCTCCTCCTCAATATAGTCAGCAAGAGGCTTGCCTCTCATCGAACTAAGGCGGTGCGATATAATCGAAAACAGCGCGAGAGGTGGCAATTGATCTTCGTCGTCTGAAGAATATGGACTAAGCTGTTGTTCCTCCCCACATCCGCGGTATTCTATATCGAATATGTCGTCCCTTTGGGAGACAAGGTGCCAAGGTTCACTGCATAGAAACCCAACCACGAAATCTTGGTTGGCGCGTGCGGCGGCAACGCAACTTCTTCTATAATCCGCTGTGAACGAAGTATCTATCACAGAAGGTAGGCAGAGAATAAGACCGCGGGCCAAAAGTGGGGGAGTCGGGAGGCCATGATCAGTTAGGTTATTCGAAATTGCGCATTCCAATCCATCCATTGACTCAAAATTCTGGTCGCCAAGCGGGAAGCCAGTGGAGTCCTCGGTGTGTTGCGTGATCGTCTGAGTTAGAGATATGGTAGATGCTTTGCGAGGAGGGAGTCCCAATCCACCATCATCTACAGCGTAATCAGACGAGAGATGTTGGGAACAGGAGCTCTCGTCACCTCCCAGGGTCGACTCGTATCCACTCAGAGGGCGCATGGTAGAGTCACTATTAGCCGTTATCTCCGTCCTAATGGTTTGAACAGCATCGGCGACAGCCTCCCTCGCTGCTGCCTTCAAAGTCGGGATCAAAATATCGGCTTCCTGATTATTAACGGCGACGCCAGACGCCCAAGCAGTACTTATCACCGCCCATGATGCCAACTTGATCACACCCTTCGTGTACTTCTTCCGTATCAGATCCACCAGCTCGTTCCTCACTTCTCTTGATTCAGCCTTCTGTCGGCCAACAACATCAACTGTTGCATTGAGGATTCGGCCGCTTTCCCATATTAAAAAGGCATGTTTCTTGGCCAAGGCCGTCAATTGACGAACTGTCTCGTCAGACCAGTCATCAATAATATCTGCATGGACCTGCACGATCGCGGCATGCGGACCGACGAGGTCGGCTAGTTGAACCAGTGTTTCTGAGTCGGTGATGGTATGGGAGGGAGCCACGCAGACGGGGAGTCCGTATGGTAATCCGGTCTTGGTTTTGGCCAGAGTTTGCAGGTAGGCGATCAGGCGATTTCCGGGAAAAGACGAAGATGCAAGCATTGAGGGCTCCATGTTTTGAAAGTTCCAAGTTCGTAACCACAGACAAGGTTTCCTTGCATAGGGAGAGTCGAGGAGTATATTTCCTTTGTTTTTGTTTTTTTTGTTATCGCTGAGTGTTTAAGGAGAGGGGAAGGGTAAGCAAAAGAAGTCGGCGCCCTGGGCAAGCTAGGCTTAAGCTAGTAGTGGACTGGTGCTCTGGGCAAGCAGTTGGTGTCGACTTGGTCGAGACAAAATGATTGACAGATGGTTGAGTAGCTCCACTTTTTTGACAGTTAGCTCGACGAGGCGAGTCGACAAGGTGACCCAATAATGTAAAGGCTGTTGTATGGGGGCAAACTCAATCGGCGGACTTTCTGTTGAGAAGGCTGAATATATGATGGGGCTGTCTTTGTCTCTCCAAAATTGTCGTGGGAGATAAGAGAAAATGTAGAAAAGGGTATGGGGTGAGGGAGATGGTAGACAACATCCCCTGAATATCTCAACTAAGCGATGTATTCTGTACCGTCTATTCTTTTCTTTTTTTCTTTTTCTTTTTTCCTGGGATCAGTCAAGTTTTAAAGTTTCTCCTTAGGGTATAGTAAACATTAGCCGTCAGGAACAAGTCCTTGATGAAGATCGTCTTCCTTCATTGTTTCAGAGTTGCCCGAAACGGAAATCAGGATACTCATAATCCCTTCATCGCCCCAACAGAGAGGGGGGGCAATCAGCCTTTGTTCCCAGACTATTGAGACGGCTTGGCCCGGTTGTGTCAGGTGTGTTGATTGATGGATGAATAATGGAGAAGGGTCCACATCCTTCAGAGACGGTGTTTGATTTGGGGAGAGAAGGATCGATGTGTGTATCCACGGATGCATGAAAGGGGTATTAATTATTACTATTGTCCCCATTGTCTTTTCGTTCTTCCTACCCCACCCAGTCAATCTATCCGAGGGGATCTCTCTCCATTGACTTGGATCTCTCTGGAGGGAAACTGACAATCTCGCATAGTTCCCAAATCCAGTGCCCAACATGTCTTGCCTGATAAAATAATGTTGTCATGGGTGGAGCATCTTTTCTGGACATTTTTTCTGTGCATTGAGGTGGTGGTAGTATAACCGTATTGTATCTTCGACCGATCTCAACCAGATCAAGTCTTTGGATTTTCCAATGTTTATTTATTTTATATTAATAAGTCGTCATGATTCAGCTGGGAATTTGGAAAGGGAGTTCAATAATAGTCAAGAATAATAATGATGATGATGATGAGAATATATTCAAGAGGGATCAAGAAATCCTGGTGCCCCGCCAAGAACCCCCCGGGATGTCTTAGCGTCGGCATTGATTCAAGGCAATTTTTGCTAAGATTAAATCAATTAAACAAAAATCAAGAAATCATGATGATTTTTTTTTCCTTTCTTTCCAAGATGAGATAAAGGCCAGAGCTAACGTGCTTGGTTTTTTTTTTTTTAAGTGGCTGGCTGTAATTAGCCGGTATATCTCTATCTAATTTATGTCATTATTATATTAATATATATTTACCTAAATTAATATAAGTCTCTTGTAACTATTCCTGTCTGGTGGTGTTTCTATATTGTGAGTGAGTTACAGTACATACTCCATAGTTTACAGTTAAGTTGGCTAACTAACTTAATGCATTTACATAACCAGGGAATTATGAACTCCTTAGTCTTATTACTCAGCAATCATGTTCAGGGGTCACCAAATGAGGTTAGCCTCGGCTGCCATTGCCAGGAGGCGACAGAATAACCACCTGATGATGGATCAGATGGTAATGCCCCATCTCGCTGGACAACCACTATACTCTTATTGTCCATCAACAGTCTGTTGGATTTGCGAGACTGTTGTACACACACACTCTCTCTCTCTCTCTTTCTTTCTCTCTCCATTTCATCATAAAGACGGAATTTATTTGCGTACTTTGAGCGTTGTAGCGGTGGATTTGCACAGCGTTTGGTCATCAACAACTAAAATTTTCGTATCGGAGCCTTCGGATCCGCCGACGACCCTAGATTATTTCGAAGCTCACGCCACCCTCCTCCCAACGATTTTTATACGTGGTGCTGCCACCTCAAACCCCCGTCAATCGAACCTCGTCATCCGGTTCTACACAGCATTTTTTTTCTTGACCCTCTCCCTTCGTGACTCTCCTGCAAGGCCAATATCGATTGTTCAAGCCTTTAGCTTTCAATCATCATGCCTGGAAGGACTCTCCCAACATTCACTCCGGCCGAGGTCGAGTCCCATAACAATGCCAAGTCATGCTATGTGACTGTAGGCTCCAAGGTTTACGACATAACCTCTTTCGTCGATGACCATCCTGGCGGTGGCGACCTGGTCCTAGAATATGCTGGGAAAGATGTGAAGGAAATCCTGCGGGATCCTGTATCACACGAACATTCAGATGCAGCCTATGAAATTTTGGAGGACAGTTTGGTCGGCTTTGTCTCTCCCAATGCCGCTGGGAAAGATGCCATTAGTAATGGAACAACGGCGAACAGAGCAGCCAATGGGTCGGGCCCAGCCTATGCGACAACAGGCATGTCGCGCGAAGAAGACTTATCTGTCGACACGGACTATTCCAAGGATTACCAGACCTATAAGTTCTTGGACCTTAACAAACCACTACTTATGCAGCTTTGGTTTAGCGGCTTCAGCAAAGAATTCTACTTGGAACAAATCCACCGCCCTCGCCATTACCGCGGAGGTGAATCAGCACCGCTGTTCGGGAATTTCTTGGAGCCCTTGAGCAAGACCTCGTGGTATATGGTACCGATCATCTGGTTACCTCCAGTGACATACGGCACCTTCGTCGGGTTTTCCGCACTAGGCAACTTTGCTGCCATCTACTGGCTCGGTGGCCTATTCCTATGGACTTTGATTGAGTATGTCATGCATCGGTTCCTGTTCCATATCGATAAGTAAGACACCCCATATCCTCATTACTCTCACAAATTATCTAACATGCCTAGCTTCCTTCCTGACAATCGTGTTGGAATCACTCTTCATTTCTTGTTGCACGGAATCCATCATTACTTGCCCATGGACAAATACCGGCTTGTGATGCCACCGACTCTGTTTGTCGTTCTGGCTGCGCCTTTCTGGAAATTGGCACATGCCGTATTCTCCTATAACTGGTATGCTGCTTTGGCAGTGTACTGTGGTGGTGTATTTGGCTACATCTGCTATGATTTGACTCATTATTTTCTTCACCATCGCAGGTGAGTACTTGAGGACGTCAATCCCCTTCCACGCTGCTGCTCACTAATTATAATCTCCTCCAGTCTTCCATCATACTATCAGCAGCTCAAGAAATACCACCTGCAGCATCATTTTGCGGATTTCGATAATGGGTTCGGTGTCACCAGCCGTTTCTGGGACGTCATTTTTGGCACTGAACTCCAGACACCGCCACCGAAAGGCACGAAGGCTCAGTAGAAGTCGTAATCTCTTCCCATCGGGGGAAGCTATCTAGCTATTCGCTACTCTATCAGTTCGACGAACGAAGTAATGCCGTGGGTTCGTTAGACCCACTTTATGGGACCGTTCGGCGTTGGATTTGCTCTTACTCTTACGGGTTCGCATCTTTCCCAGTGAAATTCGTCTTTCTAATACCTCAGATGCTCGTGAGAAGTGCTGACAGAGCATATCACCGTGTTATCAACCGAGTTGACCTGGAGGATCATTTCATATTCTTATCTTAGTATGATTGTACATGACCATTTTATTCACTAATACATAATTTACCACCCCAATTTTAATAATCTATCGAAACTGAAATCCATCCGTAGATCGTGATATCTGACCAGTAGGGAAATCCTCTTTCACCTCTTTCATCTAAGACCAGACTATTGTTCATGGGTCATTATTGGCGGCTTCTCCGATCAACAAAGCTTAAGGCGAAAAAAAAAAAGTTTAAGGGGGCAAAGTGCCAAGTGGTGCACGTGACCGAGAGGCTTTTCACTCCCAACAGTCCATTATTTGATCGGTTTATCTCCTCACTTCAGCCTAACACTCTGACAACATCAATCCATACTCTTAGTCTCTATTTCGTATCATCACACCTGATTACAGTTGTCACTACTGCCATCACAGGGACCCTCTGTCGATAAAGAAATTTCAAACAAACTCAAGGGTTCGCTCATATCAGGCGTAATTCGCTTTTTCTCTCTAACGCGCCGAAAGTGACCTACTCCTCCTCACGATCCTCACCCGCTCTTTTACAGTCATACCCATCAAGGGAAGAGGATTCTCATCGAATTTTCGATCATGTCAGGTCTCGATGTGGAGGCTCTGCTTGAGTCCACGGCCGCTGCCATCCCACAGGAAACCCGCCCCTCTCAAGAACACGATGACTCCAAAGCCGACAGCAGTGACCGCCGGGACCGCGATCACTCACGCGACCGAGATCGCAAGCGTCGCGATCGGAGCCGGGACCGTCGTCGCGATCGAGACGCCGATGGAGATGATGACATGAAAAGTCCGAAAAGCGAACTTGGCAGTGCTAACGGAAGCCATAGAAGCAGGAAGAGGAGTAGGAGCCGCGATAGCCGCCGGTCTCGCCGCGACCGTTATGGTGATGACTACCGCTCCGGTGGTGACTTCTACCGTGGAGGTGGACGAGCTCGCACTCGATCTCGCTCTCCCCATGATGACCGCCACTACCGCCCTTCAGGTCGCCCTCGTCGAGAGGAACGGGACGATGAGCGCCGTTCACGCCGTGATCGCGACCAACGCAGAAACAGCCCTGGCCGCGATAGAACTCCTGAGTTAAATGAAGACGAACGTGATCGCCGCACCATCTTTGTCCAACAGCTTGCTGCGCGCTTGCGAACGAAGGAATTGATTGCTTTCTTCGAAAAGGTTGGACCTGTCAAGGAGGCTCAGATTGTGAAGGACCGCGTAAGTGGGCGGTCAAAAGGGTAAGCATATCTATACTATCCATATGGCTAATTTTTCTTAAGAAAAAAAATAGTTAACTTTCGTCTAGTGTCGGTTATGTCGAATTCAAAAACGAAGACTCCGTTGCGCCTGCTATCCAGCTTACAGGACAAAAGCTTTTAGGAATCCCTATTATTGCACAGTTAACCGAGGCGGAAAAAAACCGTCAAGCGCGCAATCCCGAGGCTAGCGGTGGTCAAAATCACGCTGCTCCTTTTCACAGGTTGTACGTGGGTAATATTCATTTCAGCATCACTGAAAGTGACCTCCAGAATGTCTTCGAGCCTTTTGGTGAACTCGAGTTTGTACAGTTGCAGAAGGATGAGACTGCCAGAAGCAGAGGCTATGGTTTTGTGCAGTGAGTGATTCTTATCTCCCATTATTGTCTTGGTCCATAGAAATCGTTGTTGACGTCTCGTTCTAGGTTCCGTGATCCCAACCAAGCTCGTGAGGCCCTAGAAAAGATGAATGGGTTTGATCTTGCTGGTCGAGCAATTCGCGTTGGCCTTGGCAACGATAAGTTCACCCCTGAGTCGAACGCGCAACGCTTGCAGAGCCAAGGTGCGAACCAACAGAATTTCCAGGGCTCCTCATTCTCTGGCCATGGTGGCCGCGGCGTCCAGGCCGGAGGCACTAACAACTTCGACCGTGCTGGAGGCCGGGATTCTGAGAAGGGCGCAGGTGCTAGCGCCCTCGATGACACAGACGTTGCTGGCGTAAACTTCAACAACTATAGTAGAGACGCATTGATGAGGAAGCTTGCCAGAACAGATGAACCTTCGGAACCCTCTGCCGACGACAAGCAGAAAGTCTTACGCCCGAAGACGGAGACTAAGCCGTTGCCTGTTAATGTGAACATGGCAAGCCGCTGTGTGTTGCTGCGCAACATGTTTGACACTTCTGAGTAAGTCGAACCCTGAAATCACTCAATTATGATCTACGTTCTTATCTAACAATACTTGCTTTTTCTTTTTTTTAGAGAGGAAGGAGAGAGCTGGATCAAGGAACTTGAGGATGACGTCCGCGCTGAGTGCGAAGACAAATATGGTCATGTTGTTCACATTGCACTAGATCCCAACTCGCAAGGCGATATTTACCTGAAGTTCGACCGAGTCCAGGGCGGCGAGAATGCCATCAAGGGTCTCAATGGTCGATTTTTTGGCGGCAGACAGATCACCGCCCAGCCTGTCGTCGATGCTGTATACAGCAGCTTGTTTTCTCGAACTAAGGCAATTTAGTGCTCGGCCTCAATCTCACTCGCACCGACCAGTATTGGTAGGTATCTTCATCTAATGTTATGTTGTTAGGTGCAGCCTGTGACGGTAAAACCGTTCTTTTTGCTATGACGCCTTGTGCTCACTCTTCTGCCATGGTGATTTTTCGGAGGATACTGCCCCCCCTGGTAGGTGCCAGTCTCTGACATCTTGCTTTTTTTACGGTTATTTGCTAGCCGAGAGGCTTGGTGTACAATGATCTGTTTATAGGGAATTTCTGTACATTTTTTTAGCGCAAATGCAGCTTGCTTTTGTAGTCACAGCCTCTACTATTATTTTATGGTAGTCCTTAGATCCTGATCCGGCTTCTTGGATATGTAGACTTTGGGGGGATAGTATCGTTGTCAAGGGAAGCCCTTCCATGGACAGATCTCCTCTATTATGGGTAAGTTACTTCTAATTTCAAATTCTTTGAAGCTGTTGGGTGATGAGGCGATTGGGAGACTGAAATTCCATACCAACTCGGAAACCCCGAATGGGAACTGCCGGTGGATTTCTCCGTCGCATTCGCTCGGGCCGCAAACTCCTCAGCCTTTTTCCCCGCGGATTAATCTCCCCCTTCTCAACTTCCCATCACATCAGCATTAATTCCACGCAGACCCTATTCATCATGCTTAAATCATTGAATTAATGCTCGACCTTCATGAATCTGACTCCTGCGAAGCGGGTCTCTGTCCAGGTTCGGACCGTGGCCAACCATCACCGCTGTATGTAAACTATCTACTCTAGCTGCTGTTGTTCTTCAATAGTTCCCTGCGCCGATCCCCTCGAAAGCTCTCTTGGCTGACTGGGAGGTTATTCAACGATATTCACCACCGTGTTGTCCTACAATGGCGTCTGTCAGGGCTGGCTGACTTCTTTTTGTTTTCTCTCTCTTCAGACCTTCCTCTGCGGTCTAGACGTCATCATACAACCAAACCTGCAGCCTCTCCGAACTCTCGGACCACCTCCACGACCAACCGGCGCGAGTTCCACGATTACTTTGTTACGCATCTCCCCTCATCATCCCTTCACCCCGATCCGCGCGGTCCGCTCAATGCTTTTCATAAACTCCCTCGGTCCGCGTCAGTCCCTCATACGGGAGAAACCTCACATTCCCCGGCCTCGCTTCAACCCCTAGTAGACCGGGAAACTACAGTCGTTCGGATTCCGCTTCGCAGCGCGAAGCACCACTTTGGCACCGCCACGTCTCGTGGGACCCGTCCATCCAATGAAGACACCTATCAAGCTGGGGTCATCGATATTCCAGCCTTTGCAAAGCGTCCCCCTGCGTCCCTGACGATCAAACGGTCGGGCGGAAGGAGTCCGTCAGCGCCCCGGGAAAGTCGAGGGGCGGAAACAGCTAGCGGAGATCCCCAGGTTTTCTACTTCAGCATATTCGACGGCCACGGCGGAACAGAATGCAGTACTTTTCTGAAGAATACCCTACATGAATACATCCAGGACACGACCGCTGCATTCGAGCTGTGCTCGAGTTTGGTGAAGAACGGAGATGGGCATCATGCCCATGACCCTGATCCCTCGTCAGGCACCCTGCCTCTTGCCCAGGGAGGAAACTACAAGCGCATAGCAGAATTAGAAAAGATCTTGGTACGAGATTGGAGAAGCCTCGTTGGAGGCTACTTCCGACGATTCATGCCTACCCATTTCTCACACATAAAAAAGAACCCTCGGGGCGAGATCAACTCTGCAGGAGATGGGGAAGGTGTCACTATGGAAGAAATCATGGAGTATGCCTTCTTACGCGCCGATCTAGAATTCGTTTCCGCGCAAGCGGCAAGACAGGACGATGAGCTGGAGAAGACTGGGCAGCCGTTGTATCAAGATAACATACTGCATGGGCGCAGTCCCTCTCAGACCTTGAGCATGAGCGGCGTTTCGCGTTTTAAGGGCGGAAGCACGGCCAGCATTGCGCTGATTTCTACCCCAACCCCGATGCCGTTCTGGCATCCGCAAACCCCCTCCAGCCTGCTAGTGTCTCATGTCGGTGATACGAGGATCCTGCTGTGCTCGACCGAGACCGGCGACTCCATCCCTCTCACTTCCGACCATCATCCCTCATCCCCTGTTGAGACCAGTCGGCTACGCCGTTATGCGACTACGTTTGTGACGGACTCCTTTGGTGAAGAACGCATGAGTGGACTTGCCAACACCCGTTCCTTCGGCGATGTCCAGTCAAAGCGCATCGGAGTGTCGGCAGAGCCCGAGCTCCGACGCGTTGAAATGGCCCCCGCCGAGTACTCCTTCTTGGTTCTTATGTCGGACGGTATCAGTGGCACACTCCCCGACCAGGAAGTAGTCGATATCATCAAGGAAGCCAAGACCCCCGATGAAGGGGCGCGCGATGTAGTCAATTTCGCGACGGAGGTGACGAAGGAAGGCGACAATGCCACTTGTCTCGTTGTCCGACTTGGCGGTTGGGAGCGACGACTTGAAGGTGGTCTGGGCAGTATGGGGACGAAAGAATCTCGGGACTGGCGCCGACAAGAAGCCACCGATCCGCGCAGGTCACGGAGATGATAATGAAATCTTTTTGGAGTTGCACCCTCTATCATTTTGTAGATATTAGGATATTTAGCCATGGTTCAAGTGTGGTGGGGGGGAGGAACACGAAATTCTTTTTCCTTTTCTTTTTTTTTTCTTTTTTCAATTTTTATTCTTCCGGATGCATTTGTACATACTATAATTTCTTACTTAGAAACATGTCTGAATGTCATATTATTCACTCTGACCTTTTTTTTAAAAGAAAAATAATAATAATCATAATAATAGAATAGAGTGGAGTTGATTATATCCCTATTAGCAAACATCTATGTTAAAAGGTAATGGATTTGATTGTGTTAGGGTATCAGGTATATACTCCGTACGTATGCCATCACTGCCTAATATATATCCTTCGGCCGCATCGGGAAAGCTTTCCCCATCTCAGGAGCTCTCCGAGCTTCTTCCATGGTCCATAATACAACCCAACTTCAGCTTTTCACGCTTGCTCTCCCCGTTCAAAAGATGACCAAAGAGATATCTATCAACTAGAAGAAAGGAAACAGGTATCGCTAGCTGAAGCCCTTTTATATTCCATCCCGCGCATCTCCGACGCGCGTGGCGGCTTATCACCTGCCTGTGGCACTACGTAGCTGCTTATCGACCAAATAATAATCTACCTGATCGTCTTCTCCTGACTAACAACCATCCTTCCGAACATCTCCTGGTCACCCTAAGTCTCCGAATTCACCATTTGCCTGTTTATTGAGCTATTTTACCCTTTACACCATTGAATTGCTCCTTATTCTCGAAACGTGGGTGCTTTCCAACTTTCTCTGGAGGTACGTTCTATGACGATGTCTTAGGCAAAGCTTTTGTCCATTGGAGGTGCTCGCTTGCTCGACAACACGACCGCAAACCACTTTACCACGGTGTTGTGTCTTCTTTATCGGGGTTACAGAACGATTAGGCTAACTTCTCTCTCGTCTTTTTCTTCTTCATTTTCACAGGCGAAACTCTTGAAAACCGCAACCCCCCTTTTAGACCCATCCGACCCTGCCGTGTATCCCCAACAACTCGACCCGCTCTTTGTGCGCGCCGCACTCTCGCCTCGTTCCCACTTATCCTCCGAATTTCTTAAACCCTCACCTTGGTTTCAATTCAACTCTTAATAACCCATCTCCCCACGCATCAGTACCAAGGAAAAGATGCCTCCCCGAACAAGAAAGCAAAAGGCTGCTTTGGCCGCTCAGTCCGATGGGGATGAATCAACCTCGAGCAACGGCGCAGCACAGAAGCTGTCACCCAGAAAAACCAAGCTGGCACCCGAGAAGGAGGAGGAGAAGGAAAATGTATACTGGTTTATTCCTAATTTGATTGGTAAGGAGCTTCGACTTCTCTGTCTTTTTTTCAGCAGACCACCGCTTAACATCGCTCCTGACTAGGATACGCTCGGATTATTCTGGCTTTCACATCGCTCTACTACATGCCGCTTCACCCTCGAACATGCTCCCTCCTATACAGTGTGTCGTGCCTCCTAGATGCCCTGGATGGATATGCGGCGCGCCATTACAACCAGTCTACTACCTTTGGTGGCGTGCTAGATATGGTGACAGATCGCTGCACAACAGCGTGTCTCCTGGTCTACCTTAGTTCCGCCTGGCCACGATGGGCCATCGTATTCCAAGGACTGATTTGCCTGGACTTGGCTAGTCATTGGATTCACATGTACACCACCCTCACCGTAGGTGGAGCGGGCCAGAGTCACAAGAACGTCGAGGCGAGCAGGAGCCGGATTCTATACTGGTACTACAACAGCAAGGTGGGTTTTCACACTTTTCTTGGCGCTGGTTGTGACGCAATGTTAAGCTGACCATGTCACAGACGGTGCTCTTCATTTGCTGTGCTCTGAACGAGCTGTTCTTCATTGGCCTTTACCTCCTCTCCTTCTCCTCCCCCACCCTCTCCCCGTCTCTCTTGCAGCCTACTCAGTGTCCTTGTGCCCAGACTGGCACCGAAGCCTTGGCTCCAGTTCCCACCAGTATTTTCGCCAGCCCATGGAGTGCAGGGGCTATGGAGATGGCGCGAGCCAACAAGCTCGATAGCTTCTTCCCCTGGGTGATCACTTTGACTTCTTTCCCTGTTTGGCTGACCAAGCAGATCATAAACGTTGTGCAGCTCAAGAATGCTTGCAACCAGCTGGTCGAACTTGATCTTGCTAACCGCCGAGCTATGCGCAATGGCAAGAAGAACTAGATCTCTTCCTTTCTTTTTCTTTTCTTTTCCTTTTTTGATCACGTACATTTCGTCGTGTGAGGCCTGCATTGGGGCCTGTTCATGTAGACTTCCATTTGCTCCATTTCTTCTTTGTCGATCACTGCCATTTGCAAGGCAAGGAGCTTAGGCTAGGAGAATATTGTGGGATTTCAAGTTGTTTTGATATGGCTTTGTTGTCTTTTTCTCTCTTTCTTTCTCCCTCCAATTTTTTTTGTCATTGTTTCCATTTTTTACGCTTGTTATCAGCTATTCATTTTCTTTTGATGCCCTATTTTTTTTTTTTTTTTAATATTTTCACCTTTTTTTCTTTTTTTTTTTCTTTCCATGGACATAAACAAACCATATATACAGTTCAACAAAAAAAAAAAAAATTCAATAACAAGGCAGAGATTAGTAATGGTACCGCACTTGTACTTTAATGTACTATTTGCGGCTACGGGAGGGCCTCGGTGACTTGTGCGATACAGAAGGTTACCTGGGAGCTCCGGTGTCGGCGCGCGGGGTGGGAATCCGTTGTTCGTCGCTCCCCGCCATGGCAGGTTAACTTCGGAGCTTCTTTTACTCTTCCTCCTCTCTTCCTCTCACCACAATCCTCATCTTCCTAAACTCCCCTCCCAGTTAACATGCCTTCCTTCAACATCGTCGTCTTTGGCGGTGACCATTGCGGTCCCGAGGTAAGCTTGGCTCGTTCAATTGACCCTTCATGGATATACTTGCTCACTATGCATTTTAGGTGACTGCAGAGGCCATCAAGGTGAGTTGTCGGCCAGCACGAAATTGAACCTAATCCAACCTAAACAGTCAATTAACCCGTAATTTCATTTATACTTAGGCCCTCCGCGTGATTGAGAAGACTCGCAGTGATATTGTCTTCAACCTGCAGGATCACCTACTGGGTGGTGTGAGTTCTCCCTTGGACCCAAACGGTTCTGGAAAAGAGCCCAATGCTCATTCGGCACGGTAATATAGGCCTCCATCGATGCTACCGGATCTCCCTTGACCGACGAAGCCCTCAACGCCGCTAAGAACGCCGATGCCGTTCTCCTCGGTGCTATCGGAGGACCCGTACGTCAACTATGTCCCCTCCCCTCCCCAGTACCCAGCCAACTATGACTCCCAACCCCACCAGGTTTCCCAATGTCAACTCCGGTCACTAATTCCAGTAGAAATGGGGAACTGGCGCCGTCCGCCCCGAACAGGGTATCCTCAGACTCCGCAAGGAGATGGGCACCTTCGGTAACCTGCGGCCCTGCAACTTCGCTGCCCCCTCGCTGGTCGAGAGCTCGCCTCTGCGGGCCGATGTCTGCCGTGGTGTCGACTTCAACATCATCCGTGAGCTCACGGGTGGTATTTACTTCGGTGAGCGCAAGGAGGATGACGGTAGCGGCTACGCAATGGATACGGAGCCATACTCTCGCGCCGAGATCGAGCGCGTCACTCGCCTCGCGGGCCAAATGGCTCTGCAACACAACCCTCCTCTTCCAGTGACGAGCTTGGATAAAGCCAACGTGTTGGCCACCAGCCGACTCTGGCGCAAGACCGTCACCGAGGTCATGGCGAAGGAATTCCCCCAGCTGAAGATCGAGCACCAGCTTATTGACTCGGCGGCTATGATTATGGTGAAGAACCCTCGTCAACTGAACGGTATCATTGTCACTAGCAACCTGTTCGGTGATATCATCAGTGACGAGGCAAGTGTCATTCCGGGTTCTCTGGGTCTGTTGCCCAGTGCCAGTCTGAGTGGTATTCCTGATGGCAAGAGCAAGGTTAATGGTATCTACGAGCCGATTCATGGTATGTTGTAATTTTTTTTCTGTTTTTTTTCTTCTTTTTTCTTCGTGAGATATTGACGTTTGAAGGATCTGCTCCCGACATTGCTGGGAAGGGCATTGTCAACCCCGTTGCTGCCATCCTGTCCGTCGCTATGATGATGCAATACTCCTTCGGCCTCTTCGATGAGGCTCGCACTATTGAGGCTGCCGTTCGCAACGTGATCGAGTCTGGTGTTCGCACGGGTGATATTGGTGGCTCCGCGACTACCAGCCAGGTTGGTGATGCTGTGGCTGCTGAGTTGGAGAAGCTGCTGAAGCAGTAATTGGTTTGTCGGGCTGCAGCGCGATTTCTTTTCCCTTTTTTTTCTTCCCAAAAAAAAAGCCTGATTCCAAATGAGATACGACCAATTTTTCGGCAAAATAGAATGACACCATTCTTCTAATGAATGAGAGATATTGAATGAAAGATCTTGTTAATCGATCGAATAGTCATTAGCTATAGAATGCACCATGGGTATCTAGTATAAGTACAACCGAAAACTCCAGACCCAACAACATATCCTTTTCGAACACCCGTAAGAAACACGAAAGACATAAATCACCGAATCACAGGCTCCCCCATCCAATCCGGTTCCTCCAACCCTGTAACCTTCCCCCGATCTAGATCCCCATGGTTATCGCGCCCATCCCTCGCATCTTCATGAATCCCGCGAAGCGACTTGCGCGCACTATGTCTGCGAGCCCGTCCATCCGCCGACGCTGACGGCGCATTGCCCAATCGTCGCCGATCATCATCGCGCGCAAACACCTGGAACCCACGCACATGCGTATCCTTCCCATTCTGGTGGTTCTCGATCACGCGCATTTGGATGACCATCGCCTTTAGTACACTGCCCGCGAAATGGTCCCCATTTTCTTCTTCGTCATCCTCCCCCTCCTCATCGTCATCATCGTAGTCGAACGCATTATCTTCCTCGTCACGATAGAGCCGCGGCAAATTCTCGGAATGTGAGAGTCCCTTCCGTCCCATCCTGGCGGAGGAGCCAACCCCCCCACGATCTTTCCGTCTGTGCTTCTTTCTGGGCTGGCGCTGTCGTACCCAGCCACAATTCCGGCCGCCAACCCCTTCCAATGGGACATCGACCCAGCCACACGGTGCGTCGCCTTCCCAGGTTGCGAACTCGACGAGGTCGTTGCCTCCCATGCCTGCCAGGAAAGCCATTTTGGTCGGGGTGTAACTCTCGTCCATGTCAAAGTCGAGATACACGCGGATTTTGACAACTGGGACTAGTTTGAAGAAATGTAAGGTGAGTGTATGCGGCTGTGGGCCGTCCGATTGCCAGTATTGGGTGGGGGAAGGGTGACGGAGCGCGGTTACTCCACATCCTGGCTTGTGGGTTGAGACGGTCCAGGATGCGAGAGAGGAAATTTCGCGGAGGTTGCTAGGCAGAGGGGAGGGGGAGCGTTCTGGTTTTTTTTTGGGGGGGGGGAATTGTCAGTTAGATGCTTTGGATAAGGCAGAAGAAGTAAGGTGAACTGTGGGGATAGGTTGTTTCTCTTTTTGCTTTCATTTTGTGTTTATTGTATTGGATACTGGGAGAAGGGAGTGGGTTTGTTTTACCTCTATCCTGCATCATCTCGTCTTCGTCTTCTATCTCCTCGAGTTCGTTCCCGACCATCTCGTCCATCCCATCGTCGGAGATATCACCTCCGTCTGGGTTGTTTATGGAGTGGTCGCCCTCAAAACCTAGTCGCTCGTCTGTCGCTTGCTCTTCGAATTGGCTGTCGTCTTGCGCATCGACCTGATCCTGATCCTCATCGGCCTCGTCATAATCCTCAAACTCATCCATCATGGACCCTCGTGGTCGACCTGGGACACCGCGGCCGAAGAGGGAGAAGATGGCGGCTTGCGCTGCGGCGGCTGGGTGGACGGGTTCGGTGGCGACGGGAGCAGGGATGGGACCCGACGAAGGATGGAGCTGTGGGATGCCGCGAGTGGGCGGAGTATGGAACTGGGGCTGTCTTGGGGCATGGCCTAGTCGGGGTCGGGGTGTCTGCCCAGGAGGAGAATCTGGGGTGTTTGGGTCGGTAGCATGAGCGGGGTGCTGGCGTCGAAGGTGATGGCGAGGCATTGTGTCGGGCGGAAAGAGGAGGGAGGGGGCGCGGGAGCTGGGAGATGCCGGTATTCAAAGAACTGAATTATTCCAGGCCCATAGCTCTTTTGATGTGTGCGAAGGGAAGTTTGGAGGTGGAAGTGGAAGTCATCGCGTTCCTCTTTGGGCTCTCCGCGGGGTCACGTGCCGCGGTGTTTATGTTTCTCTCTTTCTGGTTAAGACGGATTATTACTATTATTAGCTAGGAGGTAGGATGATAATAGACAGCGATGTGTGCTATTGTATCGTACATACATAACCCAAGAGTTAATCGAGAACAACGCCAAAAACAAGAAGAATAAGCAGAGTCTATATACTTAGGGAGTGAAGGGGCAGAAGGTATTATCTCATGCTTCGGTATCCATCTAATGTTCAATATCCACGTAACCCAACTTTTCGCCCACCTTGACGCGCTGGCCCTTCTCAATGGTCCAGTTCCAGCCTCCTTCGCGCTTGCCCTCTTCCCATCCAGCATCAAAGGACTTTCGTGTGCCCGTGGGGGCCTCGAAAACGAGCACGATCGTACTTCCGAGTTGAAACCCGCCCATCTCCTCACCCCGCTGAAGCGGATGTCCACCAAGTGTCCGACTAGCATGGAGGTAGGTCGCCTCGACAAACCCGGGGTACTCCTCACCTCGCTTGGCGGCTAGGTGGGCGGCCATGTCAGCAGCGGTGTCAGTGGTCAGGCTGTTGGTGCGCAATTCCGAGTCGAAGTTCACCTTAATGGAGCCGACATTGGTGGCACCCACGGGGGTATAACTGAAGAATCCCCATCGCCAGCGGCCCAGGAGAACAACTCGCTCGTTAAGAGTGAATAATCCAGGCAAATGGCGCTGCAGATACGGCGAGACAGAGTACAACTCGCCGGCAAAGTGTCGACGGCTTTCAACCACCCATGGCACAGGGGAATGGAACCGGTGGTAATCGCCAGGCGCAAGGTAGATCACGGCGTAGTAGAGAGCATTGTTTGACGCTGGCTTTGGAGCGTACCACGGGGTACCGTCGCCCAGAGCTAGGTCCTCTTTGACCACAGCTTCTGAAGCGGCCTTGGATTGCGTAGAGGCGTCCAGAGAGGCGGAACGCTGACGAGCACCTCCCTCCTCTCCAGCGAGCAGAGTGGGCAAGGTGTACGAAATACCGTTTAATTGAGCAAATTCCTGATGAGAATCCAGGTTCGCCGCATCCTTTTGCGACGGTTCCATTTGATGGTCGGTAAACTTCTTGCTGTGGTCTGCGTTGCTCGGTGTGGCTGCACCCAATAGCGCATCCAAGCTGTACGTGACACCCTTGACCTGTTCAACCTCACCCCGTTCAATGAGGCCAAACTGGAGAATCCGTCCATCTGAAGGAGAGACAATGGCCCGTGGGTCAGGGTCTTGAGGTCGGACACCGGGCTTCAATTTACGATAGAAGAACGCGGCAAGGTTTGGATAAGTACGAAGATCAGGCTCAGCAACTTCGTCGAGGTTAACTCCAAAGGCCCAGGAGTATAATTTGAAACCCGGAGCACGGAGGTAGTGAGGAAGTTCATATTCGTTGAAGCGACCCCAGAGGCGGGATATGGCTTTGAGCGGCAGCGTAGACATGATCTGAACCTGCCATGGTCCGCTAGGTCGAATGCGGTTCCGCGGAGGCGGTTTTGCGAAGTCGAATGATTCGTCCTCCGCCTCACGGGCAATACGATCGCGCTCCGCCCGTTGGGATTTATAGAAATGCAACAGACCGAGGAGGCCGATGCCGAGCCCCACGGGGATGGGATACCATTCGACCTTGGTGTTCCGCAAAGCAAAGCGTAGGCGGGAGCCAAAACCCTTTGGGGCGGAGTGCTCTTGATTATTCTGGTTTTGGTAAGTTTTCCATGATTTCGAAAAGTGTCGCGCACTGGCTTTGCGACCACCGGCTGATCGGAAGGCGACCATGTTCATCCCATGTGATGGGGGGATGCGGCGAAAAGGTAGAGAAGAAGACTTGGAAAGGCACAGGGCCATGGTAACGATTTACTCCATGGATGACATCCCCGAGTGGGAGTTTTGGGTTGAGGATTGCGGTAAAATGGGGGGAGGATCGAAATGGTTTGACGAAGATGAAAAAGAAGGAGAAAAACGAAGATCAAATTTAATTAGTTAATCCTTTTTTGAATTTAATTCCTGGAGAAGTTGTTGAGGTCACAACTCACCGCCCGGCAGAATCATCTTATGTACACAAACCAACTCCGTCTGTAGTTCATCATCTCATCATCTCATTATCTCTCTCTCTCCTTCTTACCACCATGAGGATTTAATTGGAATCACACACTCTCATGGGCACTACAGACTGTGGTTTATCTTGATCATACGCTGACTCATTGATTGATTCCGCAACTAACTCTCTTCTTCACAATTAATCCATCAATCGATCCCCGGCCCCAAGAGGCCACCGTCATTCACTCCGTTTTCTGTCAGCTGGCTGGATCCCACGCTACTTTTTATACCTTTACTTAGTCTTAGGGCAATCTGTATCGCTACTATGCGTTCATGATACTCATACCAATATACACACCAAATAACCAACAAGTAACTCTGGTTAAAATCTGGGGAAGATGACATCCAACTTGACAGCAACTGACTCCACGTCACCCCCTACTGGTTCTTCTCGTGATAATCCTGGCTTTACCATTCATGTCCTATGCCCATCGCTTCCACCGCCAAACCGGTTTACTTTCAAAGACGTCCCCCCTTCAAGCACCCTCGCCGGTTTAAAGGCCCGCATATCGCAGTCTTTACCGAACCAGCCCTCTCCAGGGAACCAGCGATTGATTTATTGTGGAAAACCCCTTTCCAATGATGGCGCAACATTGCAGAGTGTGTTGGAGCCGGTGAACGTGAGAAACTCCACCTATTATCGCTCGTGATAAAAGAATACCACTAACTGGGGCTATGACGTGACATAACAGTTGTCTGAGTACTCAATGCATCTTGTCCTTCCTCCAGCCCCTCTACCACAAGGTCCAGCGGACACGAGAACACTTGCATCAGTACCTCCCCGAGGGCCGATGAGTACCCTCCCCCACCAGAGTACTCCCCACAGCCGGTCTGTGCCACCGCCCTACTCACCTCATGGACAAGGACTTCGGTACAGAGGCCCAATGGCGCCCGCCGTACCGAATGAATCAGAGATTGGACTAGCGCTTCGACGAAATATTGAGACAATTCGCCGGCAATTTGAACAGCAAGAACGAGGAGGGTCGTCACTACCAGAAAGACAAGACGGCACCCCGACTTCCTTGAATCATGTCGGATCTCAGTGGCGGCAGGAAATGCCACCTTCGCCTGCAACAACAACAACAACAACAACGACAACATCTCATTTCACGATGTCTTCCAGTACTAGTAGCATAGGCCATTTACAGGAGGATATGAGATTACGCCTGCACATCCTACGGCCTCAGATTGCCCTTTGCGAGGACCAACTCAACCGAGGAATTGCTCCACCCATGGACCATATTGTTCGGATTCGAAGTCAACTGTTTACCCTTCTTGATGAACAGTATCGGAATCCTAATGCTGAGCGTGATGGTACAATTGAGTCTTTACTTAGTCGGGTCTTTAATGTATATACTCGCGCGGACCAGCTCCGCGTCACCCAGTCTAGGACTTCGCCGAACCCGCTGCCCAACACAATGGGCTCTGCTACCGGCAACAATCCACAGGCACAGACACCTCTGTATCTTCTCTCATCACCCAATGGCTACCAAGCACTAGTCTCGCCCGGGGATGCAGACACCTTCCACACGTCGCTGGAGGCGCTTCGTGCGATGCACGCTGCGCAGGTGATGCCCAATACCAACCCTCATCAGCATGCGCCCCCCAATGCGAACCAGGACGCCATGGTGAATGCTGTTCGACAGGCTGTAATAAACCAGCGCGGTGGCAATAATGAACAGATGGGGCTGGCCCGAAACGTGCGCCGTGTGTGGCTTTTCGTACGTCTGTTCTTCTTCTGCTATATGTTCAGCGAACCAGGCAGCTGGTCACGGGTGTTCCTTGTCGCCTTCGCCGTTCTAGTCGCTCTCCTCTCGGAAACCAGCGTTCCGCAGCAGCTATACCAGATGACCGTCGCACCTGTGCAGCGCCACCTGGAAGGGCTCGTTCATTATGCCCCCGACGAGGCTGAGCACGCTCGGCCACAGGGCGGCAATGCCGCAGGGACCGCAAACCGCGCAAATGAGCCAGCCGGAACTCATGATGGCCTTGGAGGTCTTGTTCCCGGACTGCGCCGTACTCTCCGACGTATTGAGCGATCCCTTGCCCTCTTTGTCGCCAGTTTGGTACCAGGTGTTGGAGAGAGACACGTCGAAGTGCGTAATGCTGCGGAAGCAGCTCGGATTGCTGAACGCACACGAGAAGAGAATGAACAACAACGTCGACAGGAGGAAACGGAGGGGAATAACGCTTCACAAAATCAAGCTACGCAAACAAATACCTCCACTGCTCATCCTGAGCACCCAACGGCCGAAACCCAGCCTAATACGATACCCACCGGAGATGAGAACCCAGGGCGATGATTCCAACTCGTTCCATTCCTGATGCATTCCTTTTCTTTTTCTTTTTTGACCATCTATCTACCGACTTCAACCCGAGACGTGGGATCTGTACATATGTTGACCTCGACAGAAGCGTTGGATTAACGTAGCAAGTTTATGGATAAATTGACTTGATCTGAGACACATCTACTAGATTGTACTACCTATGTATTCTTATGCCAGAAATGAACATCGATGGACGTAGGTCTATGGGTCTATTGCCGACCTAAAGTTTTGTACTTGGCCACTCCGCCTGTTGGCTGGTTGTTGACGATGCCGACGACAGCGCCATGGGACCCGTATCAAAGCCTTCTTCGCCGTTGAAATGCCTACCCACATCATGATTAGTTTGAAAAGTTCTTTGCCCCAAAAGGTATCCCAGAAAGGCGAGGGGGGTGAGGGGAAAAACTCACCATCCTCTCTCAGCGCCGCCACTCAGAAAACTACAATCCCCATTCGCAACACATTCCCATCCACCCAAAACCCCCTTTCCTCCCCGCCAATCCGGCACCTGAACCGCAGGAAACCTCCCAGCCCTCGTCCCCGGCGCAAGCACATCTTCCATACTCCAAGAGTCCCCAGCCGCACTCGAGCCCCCAGCCCGACGGACAAACGTACTCAACCCCGCGGTGAACACATTAAAGTCCTCCTCACTGCTGTCCTCTGGCATTCTCCCGGTCAGAGCGCGGCCGATGGCAATCAGCGGCGCCGCATGCGAGCAAATTAGGATGGCCTTGCTGGTTCTTGCGGATGGCGGCTGCGAGGCTTCCACGGTGGCGATTTCGGCATCTACCTCGGCGATGATGCAGGACAGGGCCGTGGCGAGGCGGTCGTGAAGTTGAGCGATGGTCTCACCGCGAGTCGACGGGTAAATATGTGGCATTTTCTTCCCGGTGCTGGTTGATGATGGTTGGTCGTCTGGGAGAATGTTGGGGAAATGCGTTTTTAGAACGTCGGGCGATTCCGGTGAAGGGTGGTGGAAGAAGGAGGTTGGACCGAACCATTCTCTATGAAAAAAAAAAGGTTGTTTGAGTGTGATGTGATTTATATAGAAGTGTGTAGGTAGTGTTTATTGGGATGTAGGTTGCCTTTTGATGATGTTGGGTTTATCTCATAAGGGTGGTCATTTGAAGCTTACCCGATGCCATTCTCGAGCCGTACATCCAAGTCAGCAAGTGAGTCTATCGTCCCATCCGCACTCTGTTGCTTCGCCTTCAATGCTTCCACTCCCGGTTGGATTGTTTGTAGACATCGGTAGAATGGGCTTGAGTAGACGCGGAATGGTTTGGGGTGGACGCTCGGACTAACGAGGTATGTGGCGAGCTCGAACGATTGGCGTACACCATGCGATGTTAAAGTTGGGTCTGCCGGATTACCAGTGGCGGTCGGAAATTGGGATTTATATTCGCCGGTCTTATAGTTGATGGTCCAGTTTAGACGGTGCTATTCAAGTTGTTAGTTGGACACTATGGGACTGCGAACCAGGGGGGTTGCGAGATCACCGACCCCATGACGGGTGAGATATATTCTATCCAAGGGCATGACGGGAATCCTTTCTCTATCAATCAAACGCAGTGATGGTGGAGAGAGGGAAGACTGGGGATTTGAGGGGAGGAAGAAGAAGTATACATCATGAATTGTTGCGGGGAAATCCTGAGCCGGTGGCAGAATACAGGCGGTCACTATGGACCTCGGCCCGTTCTACATGCTACAGGCAAACGAAAAAACTCCGTTATGTTAGAGCGAGATGTAATTAGTTGGATGAGTTGATTAGGTTGAAAGCGAGAATCGCCCAAATTATCTAACGTTTCTGCTAGGGTATATATGATCCTAAACTCCTCGCTAGACTCGATTTTTCAACCAATGAGCACATTTCCCCGCGGACATTCTAATCAATCACAACCAGAGTCATTAAAACTTTTTTTTGGGGAGGAATCCTCTAATAGAAGAAACCGAGGAGCTTGCCAGCAACGTGCTTGCGGCGAGCCTCCTCGTGGTCCATGATACCAGCGGAGGTGGTCAGGACAACGTAACCGAACTGACGAGAGGGAAGGAGCTGGGTAGTCCAGGTCTCGAGGTCACGGAGCTGAACGGGGTAGCGGGGGTTGATGACACCACACTTGTTCAGACGGCCGTTGAGCTGGATGACGATCTTGCCGGCACGGTGGTCGTCAACCTCCTCGAACTCGCCAATGTAGCCTGAAAAATGAAAGTCAGTAATGTTGCGAGAATATAAAAGTTACTAAACACCGAAACAATGAAGTTAAAAAGTCCAGAAACGTGTAAGATCCCCGCCGTGTATCATCAATATATCGGGAACTTAAAGGGCAGACGCCGTGGTATTCAATGAATGAATCGAGACAGGCTGCCTAGTTATCAACCCGAATGTGGTTTGGTTGTCTAATACTATCCAAAGATTTCCCCCCCAGAACCTCCAGAGAAAAAAGGAAAGAAAAAGGAAAGGAAAAAAAAAAAAAGATAGATATAAGTGAATAAAAGAGAACATACCGTGCTTCTGCATGACGCTGAGGAACTTGACAATGACCTTGGAGGAAGGACGGATCAGGACCTGGCGCTTGCCAGCCTTCTCGGCGTTGTTCATGGCGTTAAGCGCATCGTTGAGGACGGAAGTCTTGACCATTTTGAAGGATGGAGATCGAGATTCTCAAATCGAGGAGGTTTACAGGATATGAGGTATCTAAAAAGTTCGACGGAACCCATGATTTTCTCAAGTAACTGCTCATTTGCAGTGTACCAGAGAAACCAGAGCTCCAAGGAATGTCAGCCACCAGTAGTCGTCGAGCGCAAAGAGTGCCCTTTGCAAAAATGGTTTTTTTTTTCATAAAGGGTTCTTCAGCCCGTGCCGGATTGAGAGATGCGTATCATCGGGTCCTCCCCCTGAAGGGTTCCATATTCCAGGAAAACCAGGGATCTCCGATGATTGCTCCCCCAGACTAGCTGAGAGGCCATAAGAAAGAGGAAATTGGCGTGGTGTACATACCTCGTGGAAGGTGCCGAGGGTTGCTGGATGGTCGGAGAGAAGAGAAGAGACAAGTTGACTTTTGACGGGCGGGAAGGGAGAAAAGTTCAGATGTGCGGGTCTAGGGTTAGCATCACCCGAGCCCTTATCAAATATTACGTGATAGATAAAACGCCCTTGCTCTGCAATGTCTTGGCATTTGGCTGACTCATATGCAAACCATAACGTAATTCCCGGGCGGCCGGTGCATCCCGGGCGGCCGGTGGTTTTCCCAACAACTATACTGCTCTACAAACTTTCGATTAGAACAACTCCATCAATTCTTATTCAAATGAAATAATTTAAACA